>CAUYLG010046443.1:0-12459 GCA_963573385.1 Cacajao melanocephalus | reverse complement strand
GGTGTTTAGTTTTCTGTTCTTGTGTCAGTTTGCTGAGAATGATGGTTTCCAGTTTCATCCATGTCCCTGCAAAGGATATGATCTCATCTTTTTTATGGCTGCATAGTATTCCATGGTGTATATGTGCCACATTTTCTTTATTGATGGGCAATTGGTTTGGTTCCAAGTCTTTGCTATTGTGAATAGTACCGAAATAAACATATGTGTGCATGTGTTTTATAATAGAATGATTTATAATCCTTTGGGTATATACCCAATAATGGGATTGCTGGGTCAAATGGTATTTCTAGCTCTAGATCCTTGAGGAATTGCCACACTGTCTTTCACAATGGTTGAACTAATTTACACTCCCACCAACAGTGTAAAAACATTCCTATTTCTCCACATCCTCTCCAGCATCTGTTGTCTCCAGATTTTTTAATGATCACCATTCTAACTGGTGTGATATGGTATCTCAATGTGGTTTTGATTTGCATTTCTCTAATGACCAGGGATGATCAGCGTTTTTTCATATGTATGTTGGCTGCATAAATGTCTTCTTTTGAAAAGTGTCTGTTCATATCCTTTGCCCACTTTTTGATGTTTTTTTTTTTCTTGTAAATTTGTTTAAGTTCTTTGTAGATTCTGGATATTAGCCCTTTGTCAGATGGGTAGATTGCAAAAATTTTTTTCCCATTTTGTTGGTTGCCAGTTCATTCTAATGATAGTTTCTTTTGCTGTCCAGAAGTTCTTTAATTTAATTAGATCCCATTTGTCTATTTTGGCTTTTGTTGCCATTGCTTTTGGTGTTTTAGTCATGGAGCCTTTGCCCATTCCTAAGTCCTGAATGGTATTGCCTAGGTTTTCTTGTAGAGTTTTTATGGTGTTAGGTCTTATGTTTAAATCTTTAATCCATCTGTTAAAATGTGTGCTCTGAATGAACAGACCCCCAAGCAGGCTTTGTGTGAGCAACATGGCTGTTTATTCACCTGGGTGCGGGAGGGCTGAGTCCAAAAACAGAGTCAGCAGAGGGTGGTGAGAGAGGAGTTGGTTTTACAGGGTTGGGGTAGGCAGTGGAAAACTTTACAGAAGTTACAGTTTAGGGCAGTTTTTTGCAAGCTGGGAGGGGGTCATAAGGGTCTGGAGTTACAAGGTTGACCAAGGTCGGTTACAAAGTCCAATTGCCTTATCAATTGAGGCGGGAACAAGGAACAACAGAAGAATTGTCTCAAGTTAATTAGGTGCTGCAGGGTTTGATCATTCTTCCTGTTTTCATGGTCTTCCAGTTACTTCAGATTTTCTAATTCCAGGAGGCCATCCAGAGGTGTACGTGCAGGTCGTGGGGGTCACCATGGCATCCATGGAGCCGTCAGTCAGCCTAAAAGACCTTACATTCCTGTATTTTTATATTAGTAACATAAAGGAAAAAGAAGTGAAAAGTGGAGGGCAGTAGAATATTAGGAAGGCTGGCACAGAGGGGTGATGGGGCGATGTTTCTCAGGGCTTCTTCAAGCATGATTGGGGGCGGCGTGGAAACCTAAAAATGGGAAAGAATTTAGACTGCCAAGAGATTTTGGGGCACAGGGTGATATTGTGGAGTTGTTAGAAGGTGCACTTGTCGTATTGACTGATTGGTTATAGCTTGGTTACGATTTTGTAGGAACTGAGAGATTAATTGGAAAAGGCAAGGTCCAAATAAGAGAAGGAGAAAAATGGGTAGAAGGGGCCTGCTAATGGAAGGAGCCATGATACCCAGTTAGAGAGTGGCCAGCTAGGTCCAGAATAATTATTTGCCTGGTTAGCGAGCTTTTGGGCTCTGTCTTTTAATTTATTGATGGCATCATGTACGAGGCCGGACTGGTTTACATAAAAACAACATTCTTCATTTAGGAATAGGCAAAGACCTCCTCTTTCAGTAGTGAGTAAATCAAGGCCTCTGTGGTTTTGGAGGAAACAGCAGCTATGGAATTTACTTGAGCTTGAAGAAGGGATAGTGATTAAGTTAATACTGCAATGCTAGAAGAGAAATCATTAGCGAGGCTTCGGAAGGTGACAACAGAAGTGGTAAGGCCTGCTATGCCTGTGCCGAGTGCAGTAGTAATTCCTAATCCTACAAGTAAGGGGATCAATGAAGTGACCTGCTTGTGTCATGTCAGGACCACAAGGGGAACAGGGAGGCTTTTGTCCCCATTGGCAAACTGAATTTTGGGAATAAGGAAAACTAGGGTACCAATGCCTGTCCAGTTGGTAGGAGGGCAGATGTAAGAAGAAGAACCACAGAAGAAAAAAGTCAGCTAAGTTTCTTTTTGTAAGTTTATAAAGTGGTTTGGTTAGGAAGGCAAAACCTGGTATCCAGAGGCGAAAGTAACCTACAATGCCTAGGAAGGAGAGAAGCTGTTTTTGTTTGTTTGTTTGTTTTCTTGGCTTTCATATATCCCTTTATTTCTTGTTACCATGCACTTACAGGGCTCCCAACAGCAGGTCAACCGGGAAAGCCTGACAATGCTGTCCCCCACAGCACAGTGCTCAGCACAGCATTAGGGACAAAAGTCATTGGAGTTTTAGCACAGGGCACCAATCCCGGGCTGGCTGTGTCCCCGGGAAGAGAGGAGAAGGATTGGGTGTAGTCCTCGGAGGGAGGGCGATGCTTGCCGGGGTAGGAACAATGGGCAGGGGACACCCGAGGGGTGTCTATAGAGAAGGCAGCGGCCCAGTCCAGCTGGTCCCAGGGGGTGACTGGGCAGCGGGGGTCCCACTGGCCTTGGGCTGGGTGGTGGTCCAGTGCACGCACTCGCCTGCGGTCAGGGTGGCCACCTGCTTCATGAGGTCGAACTGCTTCTTCACAGCGGTGGTGGCGGCAACCCACGGGCTCCGTCCCGCAGGCAGGGCTACATCCAGATGGCTCCTACGTGGCTTCAAAGCTGAGGTGACCTGTGGCTGTGGTGGCGGCTGTGGCTACCTGGAAATAAGCTGCTGTTTAGTGGATGGGGTTAGGATTTAGGAAATTAACTGGATACGGTTGGCAGAGAGAGTGCGTGTATGCTGGCAAAGGATTATACCGAGATAGGTAACGGATGGGGAAGAAACTTGGGCTTTAGAAAAAAGCATTTTTGAGGGCAAGAACAGAATAGTGAGTTGTGGAAGGGGGTATGGAAGATAAGAGGGTATAGGGGTTTGGTGCTACAGGATGGATGGAGAGCACTATCTGATTAGTAAGGTGAAGGTTTTATACTGATAGGACTTGTCTGGTTTTTGGACGGTAGGATGGGGGTGTTGCAGGGAGAGTTATTGGGAACTAAAAGGCCATGTTGCAGTAAGCGAGTACTAACAGGCTTTAGGCTTTTTAAGACATGTGCTGGAATGGGGTACTGGTGCTGAGCAGGGTAAGGGTGCTTAGGTTTTAAGGGGATGATGAGGGGTGAGTGATTTGCAGCAATGGATGGGGAGGTGGTGTCCTGCACCCTACGATTAAGGTAGGGGGACATAAGGGGAGCTACTGAGGGAGGTACATGTTTGGGGAGCAGGGTGGCAATGAGATGTGGCTGTAGCCCAGGAATAGTTAAGGAGTCAGACAAGTTTGCTAGGATATCTTAGCCTAGCAGGGGAACTGACAAGTGGCATTGATTAAGAAAAATGTGGAAAGGAGTGCTGGCCTCATTGACATCAGAGTTGGAGAGTTTTGAGAGGCCTGGAGGCCTTGCCATCAATTCCCACAACAGTTATGGGAGCCAAGGAGTCAGGTCCTTGAAAAGAAGGCAGCGTGGAATGGGTGGCCCTGTATTGATTAACCCTGTATTGATTAACAAGGGGATGGACTTACCCTCCACTGTAAGAGTTACCCGAAGTTCAGTGTCCATGATGTCCAGGAGGCTTCAGAGGTGTTCGGGCAGCATTAGTCTTCACCTGCCAAGCTAAGGAGATCTGGGAAGGATTCAGTCCAGGAGCTTTGGGTTGGAGCTCCAGGGGCTTTGGGAGCAGCAATGTGAGTCGGACAGTCCGACTTTCAGTGGGGGCCTTGCACAGATGGGGCAGGGCTTGGGAGGAATCTCGGGCTGTGGGCATTCCTTGGCCCAGTGGCCAGGTTTCCAACACTTGAAGCAAGGTCTGGGAGAGGTGGCTGGACACGCTACAGTCTGAGCGCTTTGAAGTCTTTGTGAGCCGGTGGTGTGGCTGGGGTTTGTCTTACGGCAGAGGCAAGCATCTGTAGTTCTGAGATGCACTGCCACCAGTCAGCTTCTTTCCTATTACTGAACACCTTGAAGGCGAGGTTGATTAATTCCAGTTGCGGGGCTTCAGAGCCAGATTCTAATTTCTGTAGGTTTTTGTAATGTCAGGGGCTGATTGGGTGATAAGATGTATATTAAGCATTTTTTAGGGGTGACAATAGAAGTAAGGATGACATTTAAGTCACTCCAGGTGAGATTATAGGACTGGGTTAAGTATTGGAGGATCTGATGAAAAGGAGCCTAACTGTTGGCCAATTTGGGAAAGGTCGGATGAAGAGAAAGGAACGTGCACCCTGACTATGGCTTCGGCTCCAGCCACCATTTAAAGGGGGGAATTGTTGGGTAGGGCGGAGGAGTTAGCCTCGGGACTAAACCGGAAGCTGGACCAGTGTGAGGTGGGGAGGTGACAGGAGGGGCATATGGAGATGGGTTGTGGGCAGAGGAAGAGGAGGGAGGCTCTGTGGGTGGCGGGGGGGGGGGGGGTGGCGGTTAGGGCCTCGTTGGGGACTGGTTTGGCCAGGCGGGGAGGAGAAAGGTCAGAAGGGTCGATGGACAAGGAGGATTCTGGGTTACTGGCAGAGGCAGGAGGGGCGGGCAGAAGGGAGAGAAGGAAAATTTGAGACAAGCTGCATTCACAGCAGAGATTAGGGAGGGATTGGAGTGTAAAAAATATGCCTGGATGTTGGGCACCTCAGACCATTTGATTATTCATTGACAAAAATTGTTTATGTCTCGCACAATAGAAAAATTGAAAATGCCATTTTCTGGCCATTTGGAACCATTGTCTAATTTGAATTGAGGCCAGGCTGTGTTACAGAAAAAAATGAGACGTTTAGATTTCAGATCGGGTGACAGCTGAAGAGGTTTTAGGTTTTTTTAAGGATGCAGGCTAGAGGTGAAGACTGAGGAATATAGGGCCGAATATTGCCACTGGTGAAGGAGATTAAGTTTTAAGGAAAGGAGTAGAGACCAGGAGAAGGAGAGAGCAGCTACCAGGGTGTTCAGTAGGCGTCCCTGACTGATTCCTGGGCTGTAACGTGGGTGAGTGATCAAGGCAGGCGTCCCCGCAATTGACCAGACACCAAGGGAAGATTGTCTTCCCTAGTCCGTGACCGACGTCGGAGTTTTTGAGCCAGAGGGAGAGACTTGTCTCCTCTCTCTCTACACGGATAAAGAGTGTCTCCTTTGTCTCTACTAGAAAGAGAAAAAGAGAGAGAAAGAGAGCGAGACTTGTCTCATTTTCTTTAAAGGAAAAGGGAGAGAAAGAGGGATAGACTTCTTTTCTCTACCTAGAAGGAAAAGGATTTAAAGGAAAAGAGAAAGAAGAAAGAGGGAGAGACTTGTCTCCTCTTCTCTGAAGGAAAAGAGAGCGGGGGAAGAGACTGCTTACCTGATCTGAAGGTGGTGAGAGCTGTTCAGCATGCTGAGTGTGAGCTGCTGGTCTGGTCTGATGTGTTGAGGTCTCAGGTGGGCCTCCACCCAGAGCAGGAATGGGGACAGGGGGCTGGTCTCCCCAAAGGAGTACCCCTGTCCTGGGTTTCTGGCACCAAATGTTAAAACGAGCACTCTGAATGAAGAGCACTCCCCCACCACCCACCATAAAGGCTTCATGTGAGCAACATGGCTCTTTATTCACCTGGGTGTGGACGGGCTGAGTCTGAAGAGAGTCAGCAGAGGGCGGTGGGATGGGAGTTGGTTTTATAGGTTTGGGATAGGCAGTGGAAAGTTACCGAAGTTACAGTTCCAACTGTAACTTTACAGAAGATACTTTCCAACTGTAACTTTAGGGTGGTTTTTGCAAGCTGGGAGCAGGGGGTCACACAGTCTGGGGTCACAAGGTTGACCAAGGTTGGTTACAAAGTTCAGTTGCCTTATCAATTGAAACGGGAATAAGGAACAACAGAAGAATGTCTCAAGCTAATTAGGTGCAGCAGGGGTTGATCATTCTTCCTGTTTTCCTGGTCTTCCAGTTACTTCAGATTTTCTAATTCCAGGAGGCCATCCAGAGGTGTATGTGCGGGTCATGGGGCTCACATGGCATCCATGGCACTGTCAGTCAATGTAAAAGACCTTACACCATCCGGAGTTAATTTTTGTATAAGGTGTAAGGAAGGGATCCAGTTGTTTCAGCTTTCTGCATATGGCTAGCCAGTTTTCCCAACACCATTTATTAAATAGGGAATCCTTTCCCCATTGCTTGTTTTTGTCAAACATCAGATAGTTGTAGATGTGTGGCATTATTTCTGAGGCCTCTGTTCTGTTCCATTGGTCTATATCTCTGTTTTGGTACCAGTACCATGCTGTTTTGATTACTGTATCCTTGTAGTAAAGTTTGAAGTCAGGTAGTGTGATGCCTCCAGCTTGGTGTTTGTTTTTTTTCTTAGTATTGTCTTGGCTATGTGGGCTCTTTTTTGAAGTTTCAGATGTTTTTTTCCAATTCTGTGAAGGAAGTCAATGGTAGTTTGATGGGGATAGCATTGAATCTATAAATTACTTTGGGCAGTATGGCCATTTTCATGATATTGATTCTTCCTAACCATGAGCATGGAATATTTTTCCATCTGTTTGTGTCCTCTCTTATTTCCTTGGGCAGTGGTTTGTAGTTCTCCTTGAAGAGGTCCTTCACGTCCTTTGTTAGTTGTATTCCTAGGTATTTTATTCTCTTTGTAGCAGTCGTGAATGGGAGTTCACTCATAATTTGGCTGTTTGTTTGTTATTGGCATATAGGAATGCCTGTGATTTTTGCACATTGATTTTGTATCCTGAGACTTTGCTGAAGTTGCTTATCAGCTTAAGGAGATTTTGGGCTGAGATAATGGAGTCTTCTAAATTTATAGTCATGTTGTCTGCAAATAGAGACAATTTGACTTCCTCTTTTCCTAACTGAATACCCTTTATTTTTTTTTCTTGCCTGATTGCCCTGGCCAGAACTTCCAATACTATGTTGAATAAGAGTGGTGAGAGAGGGCATCCTTGTCCTGTGCCAGTTTTCAAAGGCAATGCTTCCAGTTTTTGCCCATTCAGTATGATATTGGCTGTGGGTGTGTCATAAATAGCTCTTATTATTTTGAGATACATTCCGTCAATATCTAGTTTATCGAGAGTTTTTAGCATAAAGGGCTGTTGAATTGTGTTGAAGGCCTTCTCTGCATCTATTGAAATAATCATGGAGAAAATCATGTGGCTTTTGTCTTTGGTTCTGTTTATGTTACGGATTACGTTTATAGATTCGTGTATGTTGACCCAGCCTTGCATCCCAGGGATAAAGCTGACTTGATCGTGATGGATAAGCTTTTTGATATGCTGTTGGATTCGATTTGCCAATATTTTATTCAGGATTTTCTCATCAGTGTTCATCATGGATACTGGCCTGAAATTCTCCTTTGTAGTTGTGTCTCTACTAGGTTTTGGAATCAGTATGATGTTGGTTTCATAAAATGAGTTAGGGAGGATTCCCTCTTTTTGTATTGTTTGGAATAGTTTCAGAAGGAATGGTACCAGCTCCTCTTTGTACCTCTGGTAGAATTCGGCTGTGAACCTGTCTGGTCCTGGACTTTTTTTGGTAAGTAGGCTATTAATTGCTGCCTCAATTTCAGACCTTGTTATTCCGGGATCCAGCTTCTTCATGGTTTAGTCTTGGGATGGTGTAAGTGCCCATGAATTTATCCATTTCTTCTAGATTTACTGGTTTATTTGCATAGAGTGTTTGTAGTATCTCTGATGGCAGTTTGTATTTCTGTGGGATTGGTGGTGATCTCCCCTTTATAATTTTTTACATCTATTTAATTCTTCTCTTCTTTTTTCTTAGTCTGGCTTGCAGGCTATCTATTTTGTTGATCTTGTCAAAAAACCAGCTCCTGGATTTACTGATTTTTTGAATGGTTTTTTGTGTCCTTCAGTTCTGCTCTGATCTTAGTTATTTCTTGTCCTCTGCTAGCTTTTGAATTTGTTTGATCTTGCTCCTCTAGTTCTTTTAATTGTGACATTAGGGTGTCAATTTTAGATCTTTCCTTGCTTCTCTTATGGGTATTTAGTGCTATAAATTTCCCTCTAGACACTGCTTTAAATGTGTCCCAGAGATTCTGCTACATTGTATCTTTGTTCTTATTGGTTTCAAAGAACACCTTTATTTCTGCCTTCATTTCATTATTTATCCAGTAGTCATTCAGGAGCAGGTTGTTCAGTTTCCATGTAGTTTTGCAGTTTTGAGTGAGTTTCTTAATCCTGAGTTCTAATTTGATTGCACTGTGGTCTGAGAGACTGTTATGATTTCCATTCTTTTGCATTTGCTGAGTAGTGTTTTACTTCCAATTATGTGGTCAATTTTAGATTAAGTGCAATGTGGTGCTGAGAACAATGTATATTCTGCGGATTTGGGGTGGAGAGTTCTACAGATGTCTATTAGATATGCTTGGTTTAGATCTGAGTTCAAGTCCTGGATATCCTTGTTAATTTTCTGTCTTGTTGGCCTAATATTGACAGTGGAGTGTTAAAGTCTCCCACTATTATTGTGTGGTAATCTAAGTCTCTTTGTAAGTCATTAAGAACTTGCTTTATGTATCTGGGTGCTCCTGTATTGGGTGCATATATATTTAGGATGGTTAGCTCTTCTTGTTGCATTGATTCCTTTACCATTATGTAATGCCCTTCTTTGTCTCTTTTGATCTTTGTTGGTTTAAAGTCTGTTTTATCAGAAACTAGGATTGCAACCCATCCCCCACCTTTTTTTTTTTTCTGTCCATTTGCTTGGTAAATCTTCCTCCCTTTATTTTGAGGCTGTGTCTTTGCATGTGAGATGGGGTCTCCTGAATACAGCACACTGATGGGTCTTGACTCTTTATCCAATTTGCCAGTCTGTGTCTTTTGATTGAGGCATTTAGCCCATTTACATTTAGGGTTAATACTGTTATGTGTGAATTTGATCCTGCCATTTTGATGCTAGCTGGTTGTTTTGCCTTTTAGTTGATGCACTTTCTTCATAGTGTTGATGGGCTTTACCATTCGGTATGTTTGTGCAGTGGCTGGTACCAGTTGTTCCTTTCCATGTTTAGTGCTTCCTTCAGGAGCTCTTGTAAGGTAGGCCCAGTGGTGATGAAATCTCTCAGCAGTTGCTTGTCCATAAAGGATTTTATTTCTCCTTTGCTGATGAAGCTTAGTTTGGCTGGATAGGAAATTCTGGTTGAAAATTCTTTTCTTTAAGGATGTTGAGTATTGCCCCCACCACCCCCTTCTGGCTTGTAGGGTTTCTGCGGAGAGATCCACTATGAGTCTGATGGGCTTCCCTTTGTGGGTAACCCAACCTTTCTCCCTGGCTGCTCGTAGCATTTTTTCCTTCATTTCAACCCTGGTGAATCTGATGATCATGTGCCTTGTGGTTGCTCTTCTCAAGGAATATCTCTGTGGTGTTCTCTGTATTTCTTGAATTTGAATGTTGGCCTGCCTTGCTAGGTTGGAGACATTCTCCTGGATAACATCTTGAAGAGTGTTTTCCAGCTTGGTTTCATTCTCCCCATCACTGTCAGGTACACCTATCAAACACAGATTCGGTCTTTTCACATAATCCCATATTTCTTGGAGGCTTTGTTCATTTCTTTTCACTCTTTTTTCTCTAATCTTGCCTTCTCACTTTATTTCAGTGAGTTGATCTTCAGTCTCTGATATCCTTTCTTCCACTTGATCGATTCGGCTATTGAAACGTGTGTGTGCTTCGCGAGGTTCTCCTGCTGCATTTTTCAGCTCCATCAAGTCATTTATGTTCTTCTCTATGCTGTTTATTCTAGTTAGCATTTTGTCTAACCTTTTTTCAAGGTTCTTAATTTCCTTGCATGTTAGAACATGCTCCTTTAGTTTGGAGAAGTTTGTTATTACCCACCTTCTGAAGCCTGCTTCTGTCAATTTGTAACCTCATTCTCTGTCTAGTTTTGTTCCCTTGCTGCTGAGGATCTGTGATCCCTTGGAGGAGAAGAGGCGTCATGGTTTTTGGTGATTTCAGCCTTTTTGTGCTGGTTTCTTCCCATCTTTGTGGATTTATCTAGCTTTGGTCTTTGAAGTTGGTGACTTTTAGATGGGGTCTCTGAGTTGACATCCTTTCTGTTGATGTTGAAGCTATTTCTTTCTGTTCATTAGTTGTCCTTCTAACAGTCAGGCCCCTGTGCTGCAGGTCTGCTGGAATTTGCTGGAGGTCCACTGTAGACCTTGCTTGCCTGGAATCGCCTATGGGGGCTGCAGAACAGCAAAGCTTGCTGCCTGTTCCTTCCCCTGGTAACTTCATCCCAGAAGGGTATCTGCCAGATGTCAGCCAGAGCTCTCTTGTATGGGGTGTCTCCCAGTCAGAATACACAGGGGTCAGGGAGCCACTTGAGGAGGCAGTCTGTCCCTTATCAGAGCTCAAGCACTGTGCTGAGAGATCCCTTGCTCTCTTCAGAGCTGCTGGGCGGGGATGTTTAAGTCTGCTGAAGTAGAACCCACAACCACTCCTTTTCCCAGATGCTTTGTCCCAGGAAGGTGGAGTCTTTATTTATAAGACCCCAATGGGCTGCTGCCCTTTTTCATATTCCCTGCCTAGCAAGAAGAGAGTCTAGTGGCCATCTGCTGGCAGAGGCCTTGCTAAGCTGCCGTGGGCTCCACTCAGTTGCTGTGTAAACTTCCCAGTGGCTTTGTTCACACAGGTGAGGTTAAAACTGCCTACCCAAGCCTCAGCAATGGCAGACACCCCTCCCCCCACCAAGCTCGAATGTCCCAGGTTGAACTCAGACTGCTGTGCTAGCTGCGAGAATTTCTTCAAGCCAGTGGATCTTAGCTTCCTGGTCTTCATGGGGGTGGGACCCGCTGAGCCAAATCACTTGGCTCCCTGGCTTCAGCCCCCCTTTCAGGGGAATGAGCAGTTCTGTCTTGGTGGCATTCCAGGCACCACTAGGGTATAAGAAAAAAAAAAAACTGCTGCAGCTAAAATGGCCACCCAGTTTTGTGCTGGAAACCCAGGCACTGGTGTTGTAGGCACCAAAGGAAATCTCCTGGTCTGTGGGTTGTGAAGACCATAGGAAGAGAGCAGTATCTGAGCCAGAGTGCCAGAGTGTCAGGAAAATTCCCTAATGGCTTCCCTTGGCTAGGTGAGGGTGTTCTCTGGCCCCTTGTGCTTCCCGGGTGAGGTGATGCCCCACACTGCTTCAGCTTGCCCTCCTTGGGCTGCACCCACTGTCTAACCAGTCCCAGTGAGATGAACCTGGTACCTCAGTTGGAAATGCAGAGATCACTCACCTTCTGGATCACTCTCACTAGGAACTGCAGACTGAAGCTGTTCCTATTCAGCCATCTTGGCATAAGTCACCTCCCATATGTTTTTTTCTGGGAATTTTATTGTTCCAGGTCTTTATTTAAATCTTTAATACATTTTTAGTTGATTTTTGTGTATGCATAAAATAAGGATCCAATTTCATTCTTTTGTATATGGATATCTAGTTTTCCCAACACCATTTATCAAAGAGACTATCCTTTCTCCATTGTGTAGGCTTGGCACCCATATTGATGATCATTTGGCTGTAAATGTGGGGTTTATTTCTGGGCTCTTCATTCTGTTCCATTGGTCTATATGTTTAGCTTTATGCCAGTACTATACTGTTTTAATTACTTTAACTTTGTAGTATATTTTGAAATCAGGAAGTGGGAGACCTCTAGCTTTGTTGTTCTTTCTCAAGATTGTATTTGGCTATTTGGGGTCCTTTGTGATTCCATATGAATTTTAGAATTCTTCCTCTCTATGTCTGCAAAAAACATACCATCAGGATTTTGATAGGGATTGCACAGAATCTGTAGATCATCTTGGTTAGTATGGGCATTTTAATATTTGTTCTTCCAACATATGAACATGGTTTGTGTTTTTAACTTCTTTCAACAATGTTTTATAGTTTTCAGTAAACAAGTATTAGTTCTAGTTCCTTGAGATGTAAAGTTAGGTAACTTATTTGAGAGATTTTCTTTTGAACATAGGTGTTACTGCTGTAAACTTTTATCTTATAACTGCTTTTGTTGCATCTAGTAAGTTTTGATATGTTGTATTTTCATTTTCATTTGTTTCAAGATATGTTCTAGTTTTCTTTTTGATTTATTCTCTTTTTTTTTTTTTTTTAAGCAGCCAACCAATATTTTATTTAAACCTGTGAAATGCTATGCAATTGCTGAGGAGTGATTTACTTCCAATTATGTGGTCACTTTTAAAATAGGTGTAATGTGATACTGAGAAAAATGTATGTTTTGT
>CAUYLG010046442.1:0-14585 GCA_963573385.1 Cacajao melanocephalus | reverse complement strand
CAGCACAGCACCCCATATGTTGTTAACCTTCTTTCCTCCAGCAACAGGTGGTTTTTGACTGCTCTGGCCAAACGGAAAAGGCTCTGGTTTGGGAGGAGGGTTAAAACATTTTTGTCGTTTGCGTTTCCAAAGACAGCCATCGTCATCTGAATCAGAAAAACTCTCTTCACTTGAATCCACATTTTCAACAGCTCGATAATGTGACACTGGTGCACATGCAGCTGCCGTGTTCTGGAAGGCCCTCATAGCACTGTCCCCGCCTAGCACTTTCTGCAAGAAATACAATCAATTTCACAAAACACATAAACTCCACCTACCTAATTTTTAAAAATTTAGAGATTCAACTGTGCCATTCCAAAATGGAACTGATCTTCAAAGACAAGTCTGAGACCAATCAGTCCCTACTTTTCTAAGTTCCACATGGATTTTGCCAATTTAAAAGTTGCAAATTCTTACCTTTACAACTAATGCAGCACTTAATTCTAAGATCTCCTTCCACAATACTACCAAAGCTCGTCACCTTGAAAAGATTTCAGACTTTTCAGTTATTGTCAGATGTTTAAAAATGACATACATAATAATTACTTTTTTTTTTTTTTTTTTTGAGACGAAGTTTTGTTCTGTGGCTCAGGCTGGAGTGCACTGGAGCAATCACGGCTCACCGCAGCCTCAACCTCCCAGACTCAAGCAATCCTCCTACCTCAGTCTCCTGAGGGAATTACAGGCAACCATCACCATACTCAGCTAGTTTTTTTTTTGCATTTTTTGTAGAGATGGGGTCTTGCCAGGCTGGGCATGATACTTTTAAAACCCCAGAGTGTACGGCATTAAGTTTATTTACCAAGTCATGGGTCAATTTATGTAAAACAGCCTGAGATTCAAAAACAAAATATCTTGGTACTAATTTCCTAAGACATTTCTATGCAAAAGAAATCATCTTTGCTGGCCAGGCACGGTAGCTCATGCCTGTAAGCCCAGCACTTTGGGAGGCCAAGGTGGGCAGATCATGAGGTCAGAAGATTGAGACCACCCTGGCCAACATGGTGAAACCCTGTCTCTACTAAAAACACAAAAATCAGCTGGGTGTGGTGGTGTGCGCCCGTAAATCCCAGCTACTCAGAAAGCCGAGGCAGAGAATTGCTTGAACCCAGGAGATGGAGGTTGCAGTGAGCTCAGACTGTGCCACTGCACTCCAGTCTGGTGACAGAGCAAGACTCTGTCCCCCTCCAAAAAAGAAATCATCTTTGCTTTTTGTATTATACACTAAACCAAGTATTTGCTAAACTCCTACTATGCTAGAAACAGAGATTAGAATGATCTACCTTCCTATCTTCAAATAATAATCAGAGCTAACATTTATCAGGCATTACTGTGCACTGTATGCTCCATAGAATCCTTATAATAGGCCCAGCACGGTGGCTCACGCCTGTAATCCCAGCACTCTGGAAGGCCGAGGCACGTGGATCACCTGAGTTGGAAACCAGCCTAGCCAACATGGCTAAAACCCATCTCTACTAAAAATACAAAAATAAGCTGGATTTGGTGGCATCGCCTGTAGTCCCAACTATTTAGGAGGCTGAGGCAGGATAATCACTTGAACCTGGGAGGCAGAGATTGTGGTGAGCTGAGATTGTGCCACTGCACTCCAGCCTGGGCAACAGAGTGAGACTCTGTCTCAAAAAAAACCAAAAAAACCATATATGTGTGTGTGTGTGTGTGTGTGTGTGTGTGTGTGTGTGTGTGTATATATATATATATATATATTTCTTGCAATAACTCTATCTGTGATCATGCCATTTCCACAGATGGAGACAAAAAGCAGTGAGGCTAAATAAACCTGCTGTAGGTCACATACTGGTCGCACCAGCATTTGAACACAGGCAGCCTGGCACCAAAGCCCTCTCAAAGAGGGTGCTACTTACTAAGGCAGTCAAGACAAATTCCCGTTTAGAAAGCAAGGAAGCTGGGTCGGGCGCGGTGGCTCACGTCTGTAATCCCAGAACTTTGGGAGGCCGAGGCAGAAGAATCACTTGAGGTTAGGAGTTCGAGACCAGCCTAGCCAACATGGTGAAACCTCGTGTCTACTAAAAATACAAAAATTAGCTGGGCGCAGCGGCGGGTGCCTGTAATCCCAGCCACCAGAGAGGCCGAGGCAGGAGAATCGCTTGAACCCGAGAGGGCGAGGTTGCAGTGAGCCGATAGCACACCACTGCACTCCAGCCTGGGCGACAGAGGCAGACTCCGTCTCAAAACAACAAACAAACAAAAAATTAGCCGGGCGTGGTTGCGCACGCCTGTAGTCCCAGCTACCTGGGAGGCTGAGGCTGGAGAATCGCTTGAACCCCGGAGGCGGAGGTTGCAGTGGGTCGAAATCGCATTACTGCACTCCAAGACAAAGTGAGACTCTGTCTCAAACAAACAAACAAGCAAACAAACAAAACCAGGGAAGCTAATGCAAAAACCTAGTGCCATGGTACCGCATGACAAGTTCGGCGGAAATATGGAAGACCAGGTCTCCGAGTGAGCGATAAACTTCATTCCTGGGTCTCAGTCTCTCTTCAGTCCAGGTAGAAAATGAGCATCACAGGCTGTTTAGGGTCGATGTCCCCAGATGCTACATTTTTGGTAAAATCTACTACCCCTTTACGGTCACCTAGCGGCGCTAGAGAAGCCCTAAGTTTATAGGCGGAGGTGAGATGGCCCAGAGACCGCCGCGAGACCGCCTCCAGGAGGCGCCAAGGCTCGCGCGCCCCGCCTCGCGGCGAGTAGCCGGGTCGGGGTTCGCAAGCCCAGCCGCTGCCTCCACCACCCCCCGGGCTCCATGAGCCCGCCCGGGGGACGCCTGCTTGTCCCTTCCACCGCCAATGACCCGGCAGCCCGGGCTCCTCGCTCCCACCCCTCACCCTCACCCTCACCACCGCCCGCGCGCTCCCCGGGATCCAGGCTCGGCGCGCCCAGCCACGACCACCCACCCTCCGTTCACACTCACTGGCACTTGCAGCGGCCTGTCGCTGGGTGCGACCGTCATGTCGGAATCCGAGTCGGAAAGCTGCCCATCTTCCATGTCGCCGGCCTCCAACGCCATCTTCCCGCGGCGCGGTGCGGTGCTCTGCGCGGCGGCGGGTCAGGAGAGCACTTCCGGCGGGAAGGCCCGGCGGCGAGGTTGCTCGGGCGCCCCCGCGCGGAGGCCTGCCTGTCCCAGCGGCCTGAGGCGTCGCCATTACGCTGGAACTACCCCGGGAGAATGAATCCCTTGTGCCCCCAACACTTTTCTTCCAAACTTTATTTTCGTGCAAACATAAATATGTTACGAGTCGCGGTCGCCTGGGATTCCTCCTTTGGCCTTACATCCCTCGCCTGTATGCTCTGGACAAGCCCTCCCGCTTCCATTCTTGCTCCTCCACAATCCACTCTGCATATTGCTTCCAGGGAAGCTTTTCAAGCAGTATAGTCCGCCTTGTATCCGCTCCCTATCCACAGACGCCGAACCTGCGGATGGGAAGGACCGACCGTGCACCGCCACTTAAAGTAAGGGGCTTGAGCATGGCGGATGTTGGTATCTGTCGGGGGGGAGGGGGTGGCGGGTCCTGACAACGAAGACCTGCGGATATCGAGGGACGATTGTACCTTAGCTCGAATCTTCCAAGGGCATCCCTCCCCCAAAACAAGGACTGAGTTCTCAGCCTGGCAAACAAGGTCCTGTGATCTGGGCATCTGGCCACTGGTCCTGGTGTGTCCCCCTGCCCAACCGCTGGCGCGCTGCTCCTGTGGTTCCTCAGGCACCCTTTATTCATTCCCAGCTAAAGGCCTCTGCATTTGCTGTTCACTCCGCCTGTAAGGCCCTTCCCTCAACCCACTCCATTCTTTAAAGGTTATTTTGGAACCGCCTTTGCAAAAACTGTAACAGTGAGAACATTATAGCCGTGGGAGAGATCTGATCTAGCCAACCCTTAACTTGCTTTCAGCCTTCAAGCTGCCGTTAATTATTCCTGGGCTTGGGCCGGTCAATCTAACTTTGAAAGACATTTAGTTTATAGTTTAAATAATAATAACCCTTCCCCAAAAGTCAACCGCCTTTGTAAAGCTAAGAGACCACCAGGGTAGAAGAATAGAGGAGGCTGAATTCTTTAAGGTGTAGACAAAAACCTTTGCCAGTCATCATCCCAGAGGTCACAAGGTATGTAACTTTCCCAATTACTCTTCCAGATAACGTCACTATTGTAGACCCTAAGATTGACATTTTGAGATATCTTTTCAGGTATTTTGCTTGTTTGACTACCAGTGGTTCCACCTGAACCGCAAACCGCCAGCAGCTTCTGTGGTCCCACACAGAAGCTGTTGAGCAGCCTGAGGACAATTTCCCACACCCCTAGGATTGTTTCCCTAACCAATCAGCAGCAAGAACTCATTGCTTAGCCACTCCATCCCTTCCCCAAACTATCTTTGAAAAACACTAGCCCCTGAATTCTCCCAGAGATTGATTTGAGTAATAATTCTGTCTCCCACGTGGTGTGGCAGGCCTCCTATTAAATTCTTTCTTTCTTCTTTTGAGACAGGGTTTCGCTCTGTCTCCGGGCTGGAGTGCAGTGGCAAAACCTCGGCTCACTGCAGCCTCTGCCTCCTGGGTTCAAGCGATTCTCATGCCTCAGCCTCCCAAGTAGCTGGGATTACAAGCATGCACCACCACACTCGGCTAATTTTTGTATTTTTAGTAGAGACGGGATTTGACCATGTTGGCCAGGCTGGTCTTGAAGTCCTGACCTTAAGCGATCCACCCGCTGAGGGAATGTGTTTTCTTTCCGGGTCCATAAGGGGGCGTAGTTTTAAGGGCAAGAACTTCCTAGTGCCATGCCCACCTCTCATCTCTCTCCATCCGGGAGATTTAACGGTTTTATGTTTGAGTTTTGCAGGCGCGGGAAGAAACTGTCAATCACTCCAGCGGAAGTTCTAAGGAACTCCTTTCATTGGCCCTGGGTCTTACAGGAGTTTTGAAAAAAGGAGGTAGAAGAAGGATGAAATCCCTATTTTCAAAGTGGGCAGTTAGTTGCTGGTGCCTATTTTCTCAGAATTGGCTTATTTTTATTTATTTATTTATTTAGAGACAGGGTCTTGCTCTGTTGCTCAGGCTGGAGTGCAATGGTGCGATCTTAGTGCTCTCCAACCTCCACTTCCCGGGTTCAAGCAATTCTCCTGGCTCAGCCTCTCAAGTAGCTGGGACTACAGATGTGCACCACCACAGCTGGCTAATCTTTGTATTTTTAGTAGAGACAGGGTTTCACCATGTTGACCAGGCTGGTCTTGAACTTCTGATCACTCAAGTGATCCTCTTGCCTCAGCCTCCCAAAGTTTTGGGATTACAGGTATGAGGCACTGTGCTCAGCCAGCCAGAATCAGTTTAGAAGGATGACCATACTTCTTGACTCAAAGAGAGGGAAGCGAACACTCCTTGATAACACTATGTATTGCTCCTAAACTTCAGTGCATCTGTAAATGTGTTTTCATTTCATTGAAGTGAATGGAGAAGATGAGAAGGAAGAATGTGGTTTTGGGATACATACACAAAGAATCTTGTTGGCTGGTAGAAAGTGATGGGAATCAGTTCAAACGTCTGAGAATTAAAGTTAGAAAAATTAGAAAAATTAGCAGCGTGATCCTGCAGGTAGATGGAAGACAGCAGCAGGGTTGTTGATAGAGATTACCAATGTCAGATAGGCACTGCTACCCTTCAAGGGTGTTCTTCATTGGTTCATTTGTTCATACACTCATTTAAGTGAGCATAAGCCTGGAACAATGCTAGGAACTGGAGCAATGCAAGCATGAGTCAGAGATGATCCTTGCCCTAACAGGAAAAAACCGTAGCATTTACAAAAGGACACATCATTCATGTATGCCTAGTACTAACTGCAATTTCTCGTAGGTGCTTGATACATGCAGAGTGTTTGTTCAAATCATTTGTACTAAAAGGGTGGAAAAGATAAAGCTCAGGCTTGAATGCAGAGATCAAAGAGGCCAGGAGCGGTGGCTCAAGCCTGTAATCTCAGCACTTTGGGAGGCTAAAGTGGGTAGATTGCTTGAGCCAAGGAGGTCCAGACTAGCCTGGGCAACAAGGGGAACCCCATCTCTACAAAAACCCCACAAAAATTAGCTGGGCATGGTGGCATGCCTGTAGTCCCAGCTATTTGGGAGGTTGAGGTGGGAGGATCACTAGAGCCCCAGGGGTTGAGGCGTCAGTGAGCCATGATCGTGCCACTGCATTCTAGCCTGGGTGACAGAGTGAGATCCTATGCTTGCCCTCCAAACCCCCACCAAAAAAAAAAAAAGGAAGGGTTTTACAGGTAGAACAGCAAGGGCACAGGCCCGGTGGGAGGAAAACACAGGCTTTTTGTAAAAACATAAAATGACTCTCTCTGGCTCCAGTCTGTAATCCCAGCACTTTGGGAGACAGAGGAGGGCAGATCATTAGGTCAGGAATTCAAGACCAGCATGGCCAACATGGTGAAACACCACCTCTACTAAAAATACCAAAATTAGCTAGATGTGGTGGTGCGCACCTGTAATCTCAGCTACTGGGGAGGCTGAAGCAGGAGAATCGCTTGAACCCAGGAGGTGGAGGTTGCAGTGAGAGGAGATTGCACCATTGCACCACAGCCTGGATGATAGAGTGAGACTCTGTCTCAAGAAAAAAGAGGTCGAGTGCGGTGGCTCACACCTGTAATCCCAGCATTTTGGGAGGCTGAGGCCAGTGGATCACCTCAAGTTAGGAGTTCAAGACCAGCCTGGCTAACATGGTGAAATGCCGTTTCTACTAAAAATAAAAAAAATTAGCTGGGCGTGGTGGTGCACGCCTGTAATCACAGCTATTTGGAAGGCTGAGGCAGGAGAATCTCTTGAACCCGGGAGGTGGAGGTTGCAGTGAAGGGAGATCACGCCATTGCATTCCAGCTTGAGCAATGAGAGGGAAACTGTCTAAAAAAAAAAAAAAAAAGAATATACCCAGGCAGGGTATTTAGAAGGAAATGCAACAATCTAATATTTATCATTAATTAGAAAACTTTAATTTGTAATCTACCAAAAGAGTGAAAACAAACACCCCTCCCCCCGCCTCCCCAATACAAACCCTCCCTTGGCTACTCCAGGGACCAGAGGCATCAGCATCGCCAAGGAGCTGGTTAGGAATGTCGGCTCTCCAAACCCAGCCCAGGCTTACTGAATCAGAATGTGCATTTATCACGACGACCAGGTCATTACATGCATTTTACAGTTTCAGAACCCCTGCTCTCGCCCATTGTACTTCAGCGCCAATATTTTGCTGAAAAGAATTCCTAGCTGAAAACATGGCTCCCGGAGTCTTTCACCAGATGGCAGCAGCCCACTCCTCCCTATGGCACTTCCATTGTCCCAGGCACGGTTCACCCGCAGGCTCCTCCGGAAGACCAGGGGCTGACGGGGCGGGGAACGTGCCCCGTGGGAGGGGTCGGGTCTGCCCAATGGGTTCTCCCGGGCGCGGGGCGGGGCTCTATTTCAGCAGCTTTCCAGGCCTTAGGCTCACCCTGAGTTCTGGGCTCAGTATGTGGCGCCTCCCCCGTGCGCTGTGTGTGCAAGCTGCAAAGACCAGCAAGCTCCCTGGACCTTGGAGCAGGCCTGCCGCCTTCATGTCCACTCTCCTGATCAATCAGCCCCAGTATGCGTGGCTGAAAGAGCTGGGCCTCCGAGAGGAAAACGAGGGCGTGTATAATGGAAGCTGGGGAGGCCGGGGAGAGGTATGCGGGCGCCCAGGAAATCTCTGCAGCCGCCGGGGTTCGCTAGGGGAGGCCGGGCGGGCACTGCCCTTCCCGACTCCCCGCTAGCGCTGGAGGCGGTTGTATTGGATGGGAGATTTTGAAGCGCCACAGTAAAAGTTTTCTCGTGTAGGGTGCCTTTAAAACAAAAATTTAGATTTTAGGTCCTTGTGTGCTATGCAGAATCGACGTCATTTTGGAGCTGTAGGGGGCTAAACTTCTCGCGTATATCTAAAACCTTATGGCAGAGGCCTGAGATCTGAAGTGAGAAATGTGGCATACTCAGCGGTGCAACTGATCTTAATTTAGAGTTTCACTCTGGCTCTTCAGCTGTGACATGCACCGCAGGTAACGTTCTTCAGTGTAGTTTTAAATTATCTTCCTTCCTGAATTCCTTGGGAATTTGCAAGCTCGAACTTGGTGAAATCCTGCCATGTTTTCGTTGGGCTGTGAACTCCTTTGAGGACTGGTTTTCAGCATTTCTCCATTGCCCCAGGGCTTAGCACCGCGCCTGACGCCCATTACTGCTCAGTAAAATGTTTTATAGAATACAACGGAAAGGTAAGGTTATTATCGCCCAGATTTTTCTTTAAAAGAAATTTTTTTTTTATGGGAAGATGATATATAACAGTTAACAAACTTTGTTGGACGTTACATATTATATAACGAACCTGCCTGGGTGGAGCCAACACGTCTTTCTTCTGGTTATCAGTGGCCGTAGGAGATGCAGATGATTTTAATTGCTCCCCAAACCTCAGTGTTTCATCCTGATTTCCTTGTGGTATCTGATCATTAGGCTCTTGAAGGCCCTTTTAGCTGTGGCTTAATTTTCCCTTTCATTGTTGACCTGAGTCCTCTCCAGTTGGTGTGGATCCAGGCTTTTCCCATAGTTTTTCCGCCTTGGTCATTTCATCTCAGAGCAGAGGGTCGGCAGAGTAAGAGAGAGAAGGAATAACTAAAACTAGTCAGTTTGGTCTGCTATTAATGGAAAAAGAGGCAAAATAACTGGTTACATTAAGGCTTTTGTTTATATACCTAATATTTAGATGTCAAGGGAGAGTTTTGCAGAAAGGTAGTTTCCAATGTTTAGGTCAGAAATGAAAGACAACCTCTGTAGGACGGTTTATATGCAACAGAAGTTAACCTAAGGTTTTTGAGTTTGGATATTATATCATTTTATCTTCTCATTTTTCCTTTGCTCTATTGGGTCTATTCCCTTAGTTCTGAAGGGACTATGTTTTCTATACATGATCATCTTCCTTTTGTTTTAAGGTTATTACGACTTACTGTCCTGCTAACAATGAGCCTATAGCAAGAGTCCGCCAGGTAAGACAGAGAGAGAGAGAGAGAGAGAGAGAGAGTGTGTGTGTGTGTGTGTGCGCACGCATGTGTGTGTGTTCAAATTACACACAAGGAGTTTGTGCAGGCTTTCTTTAGGGGCAGAAGCCAGTTAGGCAAGTCAAGAATAATACCAAAAAGGCCGAGTGAATCCTAGCACTTTTGAGAGGCTGAGGCGGCTGGATCACAAGGTTAGTAGTTCAAGACCAGCCTGGCCAACATGGTGAAACCCCGTCTCTACTAAAAATACAAAAAGAAAAAAAAAATTAGCTGAGCATAGTGGTGCATGCCTGTAATCCCAGCTACTCAGGAGGCTGGGGCAGGAGAATTGCTTGAACTGGCACCTGGGAGGCAGAGGTTATAGTGAGCCGAGATTGCGCCACTGCACTCCAGCCAGGGCTACAGAGTGAGATTAGTCTCCAAAAAAAAAAAAAAAAGAATAGTACAAAATCACAAATGCAGAGAATAATGTGTTTTTATTTATTTATTTTTGAGACAGAGTCTCACTCTGTCTCCCAGGCTGGAGTGCAGTGGCACGATCTCAGCTCAATGCAACCTCCGGCTCCTGGGTTCAAGTGATTCTTCTGCCTCACCCTCCCAAGTAGTTGTGATTACAGGGGCCCACCACCATGCCCAGCTAAGTTTTGTATTTTTCATAGAGACGGGGTTTCACCATATTGGCCAGGCTGGTCTCAAACTCCTGACCTTGTGATCCGCCCAACTTTGCCTACCAAAGTGCTGGAATTATAGACATGAGCCACCTCGCCCAGCCCATTTTTGTATTTTTTAGTAGAGATGGGGTTTCACCATGTTGGCCAGGATGGTCTCCATCTTGACTTAACGATCTGCCTGCCTCGACCTCTCAGAGTGCTGGGATTACAGGCGTGAGCCACCGTACCCAGCTGTGTTTATTTTTCATTTGACATTCAGGACTGTCTGGGAGACACTGTCCATTCTTGGGTGGGGGGGCGTGAAAAGGAAAGAACCGTAGAAAAGGTGAACCATAGAAAGACTAGGCAGGGGACCATTTAAGGCAGTGCTTCTGAAGTATATGAGGATTTTGTTAGAATGAAGCTGATTTCTGAAGCATGAGTTGGAGCTCAAAGTTCTGCATTTATAATATGCCTCACGTGTTGTTCCCAGATGAAGCTAACAGATTTTGCTTTGAAAAGCAAGGTTTTAAAGCACAGTGGATTCCAACCTGTTTTGTTGAGTTCTAGCTAGTTTTTGGAAGTGTAGACTGTGGGGATCATTCTCAGTCATAAATATTAGGGAACCCTAGAGATTTTCCAATTCTTTCCTGAAAATATTTGTGTGTTCTAGAAGATCATCATCCCTTCTCTTTACTTCCCCCTCTCTCCCCCAAATTCTTAATTTAGGCCAGTGTGGCAGACTATGAAGACACTGTAAAGAAAGCAAGAGAAGCATGGAAAATCTGGGCAGATGTAAGTATGGCCTTTGTTTCTAGAACTCAAAAGATGTCACTTTGCCTATTGGAAGCAATGAGATACGTAAACATCTTATAAGCAGGTCAGTGCCTACTAGTTGAAACGTGAGCTCTTTGTGATATTGTACCAGGGCTCCTGCTGTCTTGGAAGCACCTCTGCCATATTTCTTTAGGTCAGCATTCCTGGTGAAAAGAGCAACAGCAGGCTAGACCCAGTATAATGCCAGCATTTTAGGAGGCTGAGGTAGGTGGATCACCTGACTGAGGTCAGGAGTTCGAGACCAGCCTGGCCAACATGGTGAAACCCTGTCTCTAGTAAAAATACAAAAATTAGCTGGACAATGTGGCATGTGTAATCCCAACCTACTCAGGAGGCTGAGGGAGGATAATCACTTGAACTTGGGAGGTGGAGGTTGCAGTGAGCTGAGATAGCACCACTGCACTCCATCCAGCCTGGGCGACAGAGTGAGACTCTGTCTCAAAATAAAGAGCAGTGGCAGCATCCCTTTCTCAGGGAGAGGCTCACATTCCTTGACTGTCTTATCAGGCTGTGAGACAGACTCAGCCTCCATGGTCTCTGAGTCTCCACTGTTGGTTAAATGAGCAAATGTAGGAACTGTGACTGGTGCTGGGCTGGCCACACTGACTAGGTGGGGGCGAGGCTCCTGAGAAGGGGAGAGTAAAGGAGAACAGGAATAGCTTGATTTCCCAGTTTTCCCACTACCCCCATCCTCCGAGTGCTTTGTCTTATAAAAAGAAAACACTGGGGGTGCCTACCTCTTGGGGTTATGGTGAGGGTTAAATGAGTTAATCATTTAAAGTGCTTACTGGAGAGCCTGGCACAGGGAAAGCCTCAATACATTTGAATTAAAACCTGTACTGCTGGGTGTGGGACTGCTGAGGGACTGCCAACTGCAGTATTTTCTCTGAGTGAATGATTGCAAGGGGGATTCGGTGAGGATGGGGTGGGTTGCAGAGTAGCAGCCTATCCAGGAGAGCACTGGGTTGGATGAAGCTTTTTTTTTTATCAGCCAAGAGACGTCTTTGTGTAAAGCATGGAGCACATCTTTCCTCTGCTTTAATTATGGATATAAGTAAGGCCTAGGGTTCCATAATGCAGAATCAAAAGTATCCTTGGGCAGAAAAATACCACTTCCACAAGTAAACAGTGTGCTAAGTAAAGTTCACCCTACCTGGATGGAGAATAATGTCCAAAACAGTGTCCTTTATTGTATTAAAACTTACTTGTATTTATTTTTGATCATAAAAGTAATAAATATTCCTTAAAAAAAGATTGATGCTATAAATAAGATGATCAAATTTAGTCCCCTTAACCCAATCTCGGCAAAGCAGAATAGTTATTAGGTTTAGGTTTTGGTGCATTTCCTTCCAGTCTTTTATGTATTTATTTCGTAGTTGTGATTATTATCCATACATATGTACATGGTGTGTGTAAAATTTTGTGACCTGTGATGATTGCATTGCTTACCATCCTAAAGTTACTGTATTTTTTTTTTTTTTCTCCCAGACAGGATCTGGCTCTGTCACCCAAGCTGGAGTACAGTGACTCAATCTTGGCTCACTGTAACCTCTGCCTTCTGGGCTCAGGGGATCCTCCTATCTTAGCCTCCCAAATAGCTGGGATTACACACATGCACCACCATGCATGGCTAATTTTTTTGTATTTTTTGTAGAGATGGGGTTTCACCATATTGCCCAGGGTGGTCTCAAACTCCTAACTAAGTTCAAAGGATCTGCCCTCTTCAGCCTTCCAAAGTGCTGGATTACTGACTGACATGAACCACCGTGCCCAGCTGCATAATTTTTTAAATTGTTGTTTTCCTATACATATATGCTTTTTTTTTTGAGATGGAGTTTCACTCTTTTTGCCCAGGCTGGATGCAATGACGTAATCTCGGCTCACTGCAACCTCCACCTCCCAGGTTCAAGTGATTCTCCTGCCTCAGCCTCCGGAGTACCTGGGATTATAGGCATGCGCCACCACAATGGGCTGATTTTTTCTTTTTTGAGATGGAGTCTCGCTTTGTCGCCCAGGCTGGAGTGCAGTGGCACGATCTTGGCTCACTGCAACCTCTGCCTCCCAGGTTAAAGTGATTCACCTGCCTCAGTCTCCCAAGTAGCTGGGACTACAGGCATGTATCACCAGGCCTGGCTAATTTTTGTATTTTTAGTAGAGACAGGGTTTCACAATGCTGGCCAGATTGGTCTCAAACTGACCTCACGATCTGCCTGTCTCAGCCTCCCGAAATGTTTGGATTACAGCATGAGCCACTGTGCCCAGCCTTCCTATCTATACATATATACTTAAAAAAAATTAATAAGACTTTTACTTTTTAGAGCAGTTTTAAGTTTACAGAAAAACGAGAAGAAAGTACAGAATTCACATATACTCCCTCATTCCTCTTCCCAAGTTTCCTTTTTTTATTTTAAGACAGAAAATCCTCCTACCTCAGACTCCTTAGTAACTAGGACTACAGGCATGTACCTCCACACCTGACTAAGTTTTGTATTTTTTTTGTAGAGATGAAGTTTTGCTATGTTGCCCAGGCTGGTCTTAAACTCCTGGGCTCAAGCGATTTGACCACCTCAGCCCTCCAAAGTGCTGGGATTACAGGCATGAGCCACCAGCCCCTATTATTAACATTTTGTATTAGTATGTTGTATTTTGTTACAACTGATGAGCCAAAGTTAATGTGTTGTTATTAACTAAAGTACACAATTTACATGAGGGTTCACTCTTTGCATATACTGTTTTGAATGCTAGTGCAAGGTAACATGTTGTCTTTTGACTAGAAGTGTCTATTATATGTGTCTGTTTATCCAGGGTAAATACAAACACATTTAAAAAAAAAAAGTTTGTGTGAATTCAGAGTCTTGTCTTTTCCTGAACTTTTTTATTCATTTTATTTATTAATTTAATTTTATTAATTTATTTTTTATTTCTATAATTTTTTTTTTTTAATGGAGATGGGGGTTTCACCGTGTTGGCCAGGCTGGTCTCGAACTCCTGACCTCAGGTGATCCGCCCGCCTCGCTTGGCCTCCCAAAGTGCTGGGATTACAGGCGTGAGCCACTGCGCCCAACTTTTTTCTTTTTTTAATATATATTTTTTTCTTTCTTTTTTTTTTTTGAGACTCAGTCTTATTCTGTCGTCCAGGCTGGTGTGCAGTGGCACGATCTTGGCTCACCGCAACCTACCCTGCCTGGGCTTAAGCAATTCTCCTGCCTCATCTTCCTGAGTAGCTGGGATGACAGGCATGCACCACCATGCCTGGCTAAATTTTTTTTTTTGTATTTTTAGTAGAGATAGAGTTTCACCATGTTGGCCAGGTTGGTCTTGAACTCCTGACCTCAGGTGATCTCCCTGCCTTTGCTTCCCAAAGTGCTGGGATTACAGGCATGAGCCACCTTACTGATTGATTAAAAATGAACTGATTTTTAAATCTGTCTTTGCCCTAGGGAGTGCCAGCTGACATTGGGATCTTTCTTAAATGTTGGGCTATACTTTTTTTGTTGTTGCTATTTTCTTATTCAGGATCTCATTTGGCAGTCACCTCTTACCCCCCATGCCAGCCTCTGCACCTAATATCCTTTCTCATATTTCTGGTGATTTTTAGACCTTCCAATAAATAGAATAGGGGTGCTAAGTGGGAACAGGTTGCTTTCCTGAGTAATAGCAGAGTCAGTTGGGGATCCTACGTGTTTGATTTTGAGTTAGGCAATTGAGTTCAAGGTTTAGTGAAGAGGCAGAGTTTTTCCTAACTGTGCTTTGGGGCTACTGCCAATAGGGTAGGGACTTAGAGAGGCTCAATAGAAACAGACCAGAGCTTGACTCCCTTCTGGCCACAGGCTGTCCCATCTCCATCCTCCCTCACATGAGGCTTCTCTGCTTGGCCCTCATCCGTTTGGCTGGCCTTGGCTGTGTTAGGGTAAACCACTGTTTCATGTAGTTAATTTGAGTACATTCTAGAATTTTTCTTTTTCTTTCTTTCTTTCTTTTT
>CAUYLG010046441.1:50000-105243 GCA_963573385.1 Cacajao melanocephalus | reverse complement strand
TTCCTGTCTCCATTGTTAAGCACAGTTATTGGCATAAAAGAGGTTTTTAATACCCATTTTTAGACTGCATTCTAGCCTGGGCAATAGAACAAGAATCCCGTTCTCTCTCCCTCTTTCTCTTCCTCTTTCTTTCTCTCTTACGTTCTTTTTTTTCTTTCTCTCTTACATTTTTTTCTTTCTCTCTTACATTTTTTTTCTTTCTCTCTTACATTCTTTTCTTTCTCTCTTACATTTTTTTTCTTTCTCTCTTACATTCTTTTTTTTTCTTTCATTCCTCTCTTTTTCTTTCTCTCAAAAAAATAAAAATAAATAAATTAATTAAAAAATTAAAAAAAGAAAGTAACCTCCGGTCATCCTCACTGTTCATTATGCGCTAATTATAATGCTTTAGCATGCTAAAAGACACTCCCACCAGCACCATGACAGTTTACAAATACCATGGCAATGTCAGGAAGTTACCTTATATGGTCTAAGAAGGGGAGGAACTCTCAGTTCTGGGAATTGTTCTCAGTTTGCCTGGAAAACTCATGAATAATCTACCCATTGTTTAACATGTAATCAAGAAATAACCATGAAAATAGTCAACCAGCAGCCCTCGGGGCTGCTCTGCCTCTGGAGTAGCCATGCTTCCTTCCTTTACTTTCCTAATAAACTTGCTTTCACTTTACTCTATGGACCCGCCCTGTCCTGAATTCTTTCTTGCCGGAGATCAAAGAACCCTCTCTTGGGATCTGGATTGGGATTCCTTTCTGGTAACAGAATGACCCCTTCAGCACTCATTGAGTGCCTATTGTGAATATCACACTGTAATAAAACATGAATAAGACTCCTCCCACCCAGTCCTCAAGAAACCTGGGTGAGACAGGGAATCAACAGCCACAGTACTAATGACAACAGCTATATGATCTGAGTTTTAAGAATAAATAGACTTGCTCTTATTCATCAGTCACTCAGACTTAAAATTTCCATCATCCTTCATACCTTCTCCCACCCTCGAGGCCCAAGCCTAACTGATTATTTTTATTTTCTGTATGAGTCATCGATAAGTACACCGAAGCTAATTCTATGAAATTTAAGGTTGGGGTCCCCAGTTTCAGACAAGGATCTAGTGCAGATATGAAAAGGTTAAGTAACTTCCCCTAGATCACGAAGCTAGTCGGTGGCCAAACCAGCTTGTCTGTCTCTAGCCCCGTGTTCTTGCTGGCCTCCCCTCCCTGAAATCCTCTACCCAGCCCTTCTTCCCACCCTCAGAGACCCCAGCTCAGCCTGACTACTGTCACTCAGCATCTGAGCTACTTGCTGTGGCTGCCACTAGTCATGTTACTGGACTCCACCACTTACCCAAAGTCAGCCTTTAGGTCAGAGGTTTCCTCAGTATTGTTCCTTTCATGGTCACCAGAAAGATGTTCCTGGAAAGGCTGTCCAGATCCAGATCCCAAGAGAGGGTTCTTGGATCACATGCAAGAAAGAATTCAGGGTAAGTCCATAGAGTAAAGTGAAAGCAAGTTTATTAAGAAAGTAAAAGTATAAAAGAATGGCTACTCCATAGGCAGAACAGCACTGAGGGCTGCTGGTTGTCCATTTTTATGGTTGTTTCTTAATTATATGCTAAAACAAGGTGTGGATTATTCATGCCTCCCTTTTTTAGACCATATAGGGTAACTTCTGACATTTCCATGGCATTTGTAAACTGTCATGGTGAGAGAGGAGAAAGGAAGAAATCTGTCGGGCAGGCGGTTAGAGTAGGTCCTCAGTTGAATTCTTTCAATGAAAAAAGAACAGTCTGCAGGCACAGATAGGGGCACTTGCACAGACATGCCCACAGCCGCAAAGATAAGAAAGACTGCACAGGTGACTTGCCCAGACATGCCTGCAATGGAGAGTTCTGTCCCCTGACACATGTGCAGTAAGGGAAACAAAGCAATATGGAGTAACTCAAGCTAAGGGCCCATATGCACATTGGGAGGACGGGGTGGAGCTACCAGAAATTCGTGCCTTATGCAAATGAGACATCCATCCCTTATCAGTTTCTTATAAAAGCCTTTGCATTCAACTGTAAAAATGACAACCCTCTTCCAGTTCCCCTCTCTGCAGCAGAGAGCTTTCTTCTTTCGCTTACTAAACTTTCACTCCAGCCTCATCCTTTGTGTCCATGCTCCTTAATTCTCCCGGTTGGGAGACAAAGAACTCCAGGTGATACCTCACAAGGAGAGACTGCTGCATTGTGGTTCGTTGGCAAGACTAACAACGGTGCTGTGGGAGTGTAGCCGTGAGGACAACCAGAAGTCACTCTTGTCGCCATCTTGGTTTTGGTGAGATTTGGTCGGCTTCTTGACTGCAACCTGTTTTATCAGCCAGGCCTTTATGACCTGTATCTGGTGCCGATCTCCTATCTCATCCTGTGACTTAGAGTGCCGAACTGTCTGGGAATGCAGCCCAGCAGGTCTCAGCCTCATTTTACCCAGCCCCTATTCAAGATGGAGTTGCTCTGGTTCAAACACCTCTGACAGTCACACCCCCAAATCTGTTTCTCCTAGTTCTCACCCAATGCTTCCAGATAAATCTGCCCAAAGCCACTTTGCATCACAACACTGTTCCATTTACAAATGTTCCTAGCTCCCCAATGTCTATCAAATAAAGCTCACATTCCAAGGCTGACATTCAGGGACTCCAACCACCAGTCAAATGCCATTACTTAAATATGCTGCTACCTCCCATTTAGCTCCCAGAAGCAACACCATCTTATGCTTTCCTGTAGCCATCAGAGCCTATGAATATGCAAATATAAGAAAGTTATTCAGACAGACAGTGTTGATTTAAAAAAAAACTGTAAAATACGTAAAGAGGTTTATTCTGGGCTGGGCACAGTGACTCACGCCTGTAATCCCAGCAGTTTGGGAGGCTGAGGTGGGGGGGATCACGAGGTCAGGAGTTCAAGACCAGACTGGCCAGCACGGTAAAACCCCGTCTCTACAAAAAATACAAAAATTAGCTGGGTGTGGTGGCTCATGCCTGTAACACCAGCTACTTGGGAGGCTGAGGTAGAAGAATTGCTTAAACTGGGACCTGGGAGGCAGAGGTTGCAGTGAGCCGAGATTGTGCCACTGCACTCCAGCCTGGGCTACAGAGCGAGATTCCATCTCAAAAAAAAAGAGGTTTATTCTGAGCCAGTATGAGTGACCATGGCCCAGGGAAGTCTTAAGAGGTACTAAGAATTGGTTTGGCCTGGAAAGGCAGGACACTTTGAAGCAAGCAGGGAGGGAGAAGGAGAGTGTTACAGGCCATAAGTGGATTCAAAGATTTTTGGATTGGCAGCTGTTTTAAAGAGTTAAACTTGGGCTGAAGACTTGAAGTCAGTAAAAAGAAAAACTTGAGTTAAGATAAGGAGGGGTTGTGGAAGCCAAGGTTCTTGTTATGTAGATGACGTCCTTAGGTAGCAGCCTTCAGAGAGAATAGATGGTAAAAGTCTCCTTTTGGACCTTAAAGGGTGTCAAGACTCCTAGTGAATCTCTCCTAGATCCATGAAGGGCTCGGCTGCTGTAATGGAGGTTCTTTACAGATGCAGATTTCTCCACAAAAGATGGCTTTGCAAGGTCATTTCAAAATACGTCAAGGAAATACATTTTGGGTTAAAATATTTTTATTTCCTTCAGGACCTGCTATCTGTCAAGTGATGCTATGCCAGAGTCAGGTTGCAATTTAGTGTATTATGGCCACGAAGAGTCTGTTCTGTCAGTGTTGGGATCTCTATTTTAATGTTAATGCTGGTCACCTATGCCTAAATTCCAAAAGGGAGCGGGTAGAACGAGGCCTGTCCTCCCTTCTCATCATGGCAAGGAAGTCTGTTTTCAGTTTTCTCTGGGGTCCCCTTGGCCCAGGGGTTTGGGGAGACTTGTTCAGTTGGTTGTGGGGGCTCAGGATTTTATTTTGGTTTTGGTTTACAATAGATACCTAACTCTCCTTGTATGCATATATGCATGTGTATACAGAGAGATACAGATATCAATATAGATCAGATAGCTAGACCATATATCTTTGGAAACAAGAGAGTTAGAAAAGCAATGTCACAAGTACCAGCTATTCTCATACAGGGCTCTACTCAGCTTTTTCCCAAAGTTTCCTAAGCAGCCTCAGGCTCCGGGAGCTTCCGTTTTATTGGGAATACAAGATAAGGTGTTTCTTAAAAGACAGGATAGTAAGTGATCAATACCTGGGTTATGTGGTACCGATTAAGATGCTATAAGCTCTGAGGAGAAAGAAATCCATGTGAACTGATAGGACCTGGCTTCAGAGGTGGACCAGAACTTGAGCTGGCCTGAAAAGGAGAGGGCAGAATTTAGAGAAGGAGGGAAGGGGGAGACAACACTTTCAGCTTCTTGGAAAATCTGCAAATTTCCTAAAAGTTCTACTGTGATTCTGATTGCTTTCACTTAAGATTGCCATAGGAAGAGCACAGCCTGACAGCTACATGGACCACAGACAAAACACCACACCATCCCCTGAAGAGACGGGAGAAAAGAGCAGCCCAAGCAGACAGTCCCCTCTCCCTCTGCCATTAACATGCCCCAGGAAGGTAGCAGGACTTGTCCTGACAACACTTAAAGAGGCACCTGGCCCACTGCTGTCTGCAGTTCCATTTGGAGGAGATGTCCTAAGAAGGGGCCCTGATCAAAAGCCTTGTATGTTCTATTGGGACAGGAGGATGTACACTAGGGTGGGGGAATGTCCAGGCTAGGTAGGGAGTGGGGACAGAGGAGCCAGGGTGGATGGTCAGCCAAGTCTCTAAATGGCTTAGTTACTGCTTCCCCAATCAGTCTGCATCCAGGCAGTTCAGAACACGTGCTACTGCAGGGTTAATCATTTCTAGTGCCAAAAAGCTGGATTCATAAAAAATTGAAGACCACAACACTAACTCTGGGATTTTTTTTTTTTAAACATGCAGAACCTGGAGCATTCCTGCAGGGGAGGCATAGAAACCAACATGCCAGATGGAGCGAGAGGGTCCTTTAATGAAATGTGCAGGTCCTCCAGGAAGAGAATTTAAAAGATGTGGGCAGCTACTTAAATGAAGAGTCAAGAAACAAAAAGGCAGTTCTAGGTACAATTCTTGAACAATGGAAAAGACAAGATGGCAGAACTCCCCCCCTTACCCAGCAGCAGCAAACGTATGTATCTGGCTTACTCCAGAAATGCTTTTAACCTGCATCGTTCTGGTTTATAAGACAGAAAGGAGGATGGGCCCAGAAAGAGGGAGGGAGAGAGAGGAAGATAGGAAGGGGGAGAGAGAGAGAAGCGAGGACAGAGAGAGAGGGAGGGAAATGCTGAACATTAATGCAGTCTAAAGGTTCTCTATTTCATCACCAGGCTTATTTTATTCCATTCTATGTGGACTTTACTGTGAGTTCCCAATGAGTGTGATGCAGTCTGCCTTCTGCTAGGTGGTAATTATATCCCATAACTTATTAAATAAGAAATCCCATTTCAAAAAAAAAAAGTCATTACCACTAAAAATATAAACAGGAGCTAGCTATTTATATGCTGCCTGTCACTGTGCCCTCTCACACACACAGCAGGATAAAAACAAAGACATATGTGGCACAAAAATCGACTCTCCGGTTCCCTGAGAGCCCAGGATGCAGCAGAACTGTAGATCGGGGAGGCACGCCCATTGGCAGAAAGCTTGCCTGCTGACTTTGTTCATTTAGGTCCATTTCCATCTACTGCTTCAGATGATCAGTAAGTAAATATCATTTCATCAAACACACAAATGTGCCAACTTCAGAAGAAAGCTTGGTGCCCAACTCTCTGAATCCCATAGAATCCGCAGAATATAAACTTCAACATACAACAACATGCTACCTGGACTAAAGGTCTCTCTCTCTCTCTGTCTCTATCTCTCTCTCTCTCTCCCCTCACCCCCACTTCCCTCTCTCCTCTCTCTCTGGAGAGAAGAGAATGACAAGGAGAGGTTTGGGCACAGAAGCGATAGAGCAAGATAACAGGTTACTGAAAAACAACAACAAAGATGGACAATCTATTTCCAGGCAGCTTGGTGCATATTCTGAATGAGACTGTGTGCAAGTGTATGATCAATTATATATAAGGCATACATTTTGTAACTGACTTCCACTTACTCATGTGCCAGAGTAGCTGACAGTCCATTCCTAGTATAAAATGCACTGATTGATCTAGGCTATGTCTTGGGTGCTCACTGGGTCCTTCTTCCACCAGTTTTTAGCCAAGAAATGGTATTGCCTGCTTCCAAACCTGCTTATGTCAGTTGTATTTGTTAATACCAACACTAAATATTTATAGTAATAATAAGAGCTAGCACTATGTACTTGACATTGTTCTAAAAACTTTACTTGTATTGATTGACATAATTTTTGCACCCATCCTGTGAGGTATATATGATCATTAGCCTTAATTTACCAATGAAAAACTCAAGGCCACAGCCCTGCTTTAAGCCAGCTAGTGACAGAGCTCAGATAAGAACCTAGGCAGCCTGCTCGACGGCTCACGCTTTTAGCCACTAGGCTTTGCTGTGTAAATATGAGGCAAATTGATACACAAGAGGGCAAAAAGAAACCTTGTAGGCCAGGCGGGGTGGCTCATGCCTATAATCCCAGCATTTTGGGAGGCCAAGGCAGACGGAGAATCACTTGAGCTCAGGAGTTCAAGACCAGCCTGGCCAACATGGTGAAACCCCATCTCTACTAAAAAAAAAATACAAAAAATTAGCCAGGTGTGGTACCTCACGCCTGTAGTCCCAGCTACTTGGGAGGCTGAGGCAGGAGAATTGCTTGAACCTGGGAGGTGAAGGTTTCAGTAAGCCTGGATAGCGCCACCACACTCCAGCCTGGATGACGGAGTGAGACTCCATCTCAAAAAAAAAAAAAAGAAAAGAAAAGAAAGCATTGCCATTTCTATGGATTGGATTAAATGCTTTGAAAGGACTCACTAAGGCCACTCTATTAAAAAAAAAAAAATTGGACTTCACACCAGCTGTGGGCAAGATAATTATAAAAGACTAGGAGAAAAAAATCATTAAAAAGTTAAAATTCTAGGCTCAGATGACCTTACAAGTATGTAGGTGTTGCCCCTGCTGTAACCCCAAGAAAACTGGAAATTGGAGGCTACATGCTCTGCATATGATTCATGACAAGAAGTTCAACTCAGAGCTCCTGCCATGGAATCCCAAGAAAGGGTTTACATGTTTCAGGTGTAGCCCTGCAAACTTTAAACATGTAAAGCATAGGGACTAAATGTTTAATTATGCCGCTCCAAAATTCATATGTGGAAATCCTGACCCCCAAGGCTATGATGTTGGGCGGTGGGGGACTTTGGGAGGTGATTAGGTCATGAGGGTGGAGCCCTCAGGAATGGGATCAGTGCCCAGAGGGCTCTCACTGCCACTTTCCACCACGGGAGGATATCTTGAGCAGATGGCAGTCTGCACCTGGAGGAAGGCCCTAAGCGGAGCCTGATCATGCAGCCTCATCTAGGACTTCCAGTCTCCAGGACTATGAGAAACAAAAGTTCTGTTGTTTATAAGCCACCCAGTCTATGGAACTTTGTTACAGCAGCCCAGCTGACCAAGACCCGAGACACAAAGTTTTTTGTTTGTTTGTTTGAAACAAAGTCTCACTCTGTCGCCCAGGCTGGAGTGCAGTGGCACGATCTGGGCTCACCACAACCTCCACATCCTGGGTTCAAGCAATTCTCCTGCCTCAGCCTCCCGAGTTGCTGGGCATGTGTCACTATGCCCAGCTAATTGTATTTTTAGTAGAGACAGGGTTTCATCGTGTTAGTTAGACTGGTCTCAAACTCCTGACCTTGTGATCCTCCAGCCTCAGCCTCCCAAAGTGCTGGGATTACAGGCATGAGCCACCACCAGAGACACAAAGTTAAAACAAACACTGAAGATAGCTATGTTCCCAACTTTATCTTACTTTTTTTTTTAAGAGACACAGGATTTTGCCATGTTGCCCAGGCTGGTCTTGAACTCCTGGGCTCAAGCAATTTACCTGCCTTGGCTTCCCAGAGTGTTGAGATTATAGGCATGAGCCACCACACCCACCCATCCTATTCTACTTTTTCATTAAACAAAAACATTTGGTCCTAATAGCACTGGCTAAGACGACTTCTGTGTGTACGTATGTTTACACACACACACACACACACACACACACACACACACATCAAGAGCCATCAAGAACCTCACAATAGAGAGTGTTACCACAATTCTAGTGTTGTCCCCATTATAAAGCAAGTTCCTTGAGAGCAGGAGTTTGCTTTGTTCCCTTCTGCATCCTCAGACCGTAGAAAACTGTCCACCACATAAATGCCTATCAGTCAATATTGACTAATGAATGACTACATAACTAAATGAATGAAAATAATCTACAACGGTGATATTGGCTCAGTGACATGAGGTCTATATAAGAAAAACAGGGAATTTGAAAGATTCCTTAATCCTCACAGGTAATGAAGGTGAATGTGGTTCTTATGTGACTTAATTGTTTAGTAGTGCAATTGTTCACTTGTCTCTGATCCAGTAGGATAATGGCCAAACAATGGCATAAAGAATGTTGTCTAATGAAAGGGAGGGAAGGGAATCTAATACCTGAGGGCCTACTATGTACCAGATGCCTCCAGAACCATGTTTATCTTAAATCACAAAAAAAAATCAGTAAAGCAGGTTTTAGCCCTTTTAAGAATTTCATCTGCTTAGTTAATAGCCTGATTCCCTTTAAGACTTGGTTTATTAGTGCTATGGTTTGAATGCTGGTCCCCTCCAAAACTCAAGTTAAAACTTAATCCCCAGTGTGGCAGCATTGAGAGGTGGAGCCTTTAAGAGGTGATTGGGTCATGAGGGGGAAATGGAGCATCAATAAGCATCTGTGAATAATGAGACAAACGAGATCCTTAGACTCTGTACTCATCTAAGTTACTCTTTCTTCAGGTTTCTCAGGAAAAGAAGCCTAGCACGTGGCAAGATCATCAGCCAGAGGTTCAGAAGCCTTAATCATGACCGTGGCAGCTCAGCTGCCATGCAGTTTTCAGCCAAGCACAGCCTTTCTGGCGCCAGCTCCCTCACCCATGAAAGAGGGGACTAAATTTGCCCCAAGAGCTCAAAGACAGCTTTAGGTCTCAGTCCACCATATCCTGGGTGACCACAGCCAAGTCAGAACGGGGGCTGTGTTAAGACTTTCATGGGCTCTGGATGCTTTTGCCTTCATAGTACACACACACACACACACACACACACACACACACACACACATATAGATATGCTTTCACAGTAAAAATATGTACTGTATATATGTAAAGTATATATCTTAAATATCTACTTAAAAATTATATTTTACAACTGCAATGGTATAAAGATGAATATATTAACATTATAGATTAAAACTTCTGTGACCTAAAAGGTCTTTCTTTTCTTCCTATTTTAAAAGAAATTAAAACATTTTCCTGGGTGCAATGCAAAAGTATCACAGGCCCTAAGCACTTCCTTTGTCGTGGCTAAAGGATAAGTCAGCCATGATCACTTGAACCTACTCCATAGGAACAAATAACACCAGCCTTCGCTCCCTCTCAAACCGGGCAATGCACAAGACATGATCGTGGGATCGGAACGACATTGCCAGCAATCCATCTGGCAGCATGTTAACAAGAGCGGCAGGAGAAGGCAAGGCTGGAGCCCTGGAAGCCAGTGAGGTGGAAATCAACGCAACAGCCCATCATAACTAAATGGTGAGCTTCAGGAGACAGATGCAATGCCACTGCAAAGGCAGCTCGGCTGGGCTGACCACCAACTGTGTTCCTTCCTGGCCTGCCTCCTAAACGGGTTCCAGAGTTTTCCAGTCTAAGTAATTCAGAACCAGTTCACAAATGCTTATGATGCCTGCTGTATGCCAGAAACTGTTCAAGACACTTCATCAGTGCCATCAGGGAAATAAAAACAAACAACCCCGCCCTGGGAACATTCTTCTGAGACAACAAACAATACACATAATAAATAAACATACTGTACATCCAAAAGTGGTAAGAGCTATGAAAAAAAGTAGAGTAAAAAGGATCAGGAATTCTGGGTGGGGGTTATGGTATTAAACAGTGTAGACAAAGCAAGCCTCACTTTAAAGGTAAGCTTGTAGGCTGGGCACGGTGGTCACGCCTGTAATCCCAGCACTTTGGGAGGCTGACGCGAGCAGATCACGAGGTCAAGAGATCAAGACCATCATGGTGAAACCCTGTCTCTACTAAAAATACAAAAAAAATAGCTGGGCGTGGTGGCACGGGCCTGTAATCCCAGCTACTCAGGAGGCTGAGGCAGGAGAATCACTTGAACCCGGGAGGTGGAGGCTGCAGTGAGCCGAGATCACACCACGGCACTCCAGCCTGGGCAACAGAGCGAGACTCCATCTCAAAAAAACGGTGAGATTGTAGCAAAGACATGAAGGTAATGAGTAGATACCTGGGGGAAGAGCACTCCAGGAAGAGGGAACAGCTTGAGCAAAGGCTCGGAGCTAGGAATGTTCCTCCCTGACCACTCCCAAACTTGTTCTTCAAGGAGAAAATGAAAATGTCACCTGCAGCTGAAAGTGATCTCTATTTTCAATGGAGGATGAAGGTAGTTACGGTCTTATTCGAACAAGTTGAGTCTGAAATGTCCAGTGAGAAATTAGAGGTGCAGACCCTGTCACTGGAAGGAGAGGTTGGGCTGGAGGGATGCTGGCCATGCTGTGGCGGAGACAGGTAAACGCTCACCAGTTCCATTTTCTATTCTCAGCTTTCCCGTGCAATTAGGCTGCAATCAGGTGACATCGTTCTCCTTAATGACACTGTTCCAGACCTGACCATAAACCCCCCACATGCCTGTCTGTGATCCTCCCCTTCCAACAGCAACAGCAGCGACCTCATTTTTAAGACGGTGGCATCATAAGGTAAATGTTCTCAGATTCCCAAGTCACCACTTGGAAGAGAGCTGCCCACAGCACTCAGGAAGTGGTGTGAGTGAGAGACTCTGACTTAACCGTGTGAAGCCCCTGAGGTTTCTAGGGTTGCTGTCAAAGCTGGTAGCCTGAATTGCCCTGACTAGCACAGTAAACATCTCTACAGAGGAGATAAAGTGGAAGGAATCAGCATCACTGAGTGATCACTCCTCTTTTGAAACCACTTTAAAGGAGAATGAAGATGTTCTGATTTCCAAGTACAACAGACACTAATCACCTTTATCTTACTGGATACATCTAAATCATTCCCTCCTCTCCTCCTTGAAATGCTCTCTTCCCCAGGCCCCCCTGGGTCTTCTGCCTGTCCCTGAGAGACAAGGACTCTTGTCTCGCCCCCTCTTCTTCCTGGGGATCCCACTGGCTCTAAGTTTCAGGCCCCATGGACACACACCTGAGTCCTCCACCTGTATCTCTGGTCCTCATCTAGCTCCCCAGCTATACTCTCTATTGGACATAGCTGCCTTTGGGGGTATAGGCACTGTCGACTTAAAACTGTATGTCCAACACAGGATTGATCTTACCTCCAAAAGATGCTGCTCCGGGTGCATCAGAAATAACATCATCCTTCTAGCCACCTGAATTACAAACCCAGAGTCACTGTAGACTCTTCTTTCCCAGCCCCATTGACACACCTACGTCATCTCAACCTTCTCTCTTTCTGCTAGAAGAGATCACCCAAAATCCACTCAAGGATCTGGGTAGATGACACTTTTTAATAAAGCTTTTTCCCTTTATGACCAGGCTCCTCCCTAAATTAGTTCAAGTTCAAAGACCATAAATGTTATTTTAAAACATGAAGGAATTTTATTATATTATAATGGTTTGTATTTGGCCCCAAAGGCCATGTTTGAACGGAAAGTAATGAGGAATTTTATGGAAGTAATTTTAAAGGGCAAGTGAACAGACCCTATAAAATCCTGAAGCCATAGTAAAGAAGCCCCATCGAAGAAGGCGTCTTCAGACTCTCTGTCCTGGGCAAGTTGAGGTAAGAAGACACGTATCCACTACTGTGGCAGCTTCTGAACACAAGTAGTAGAACTGCTGATCCTGACTGACCCCCTCAAAAAAAAAAACACAGGTTCCTGAGACCACACACCCACACACGTGCACACACATGACCTCAGTACACGTTGTATCCTGCCTGGCAGGGTGAAGGCTGTAACCTCTAGCACCTACCCCCCCTCAGGCTAAGGACCCTCTCATTCTGGGACCAGCAATGGCAGAAACATTGATCTAGCTGGCACTCTTGCTCACATCTGGTGAGTGTATATAAGGTGGGAGGGAGAGAAAGGGGGGGAAGGGAAGGGGGAAGGGAAGAGAAGGAAGAAGGGAAGGGGGAAGGGAAGGGAAGGAAGAAGGGAAGGGGGAAGGGAAGGGAGGAAGAAGGGAAGGGGGAAGGGAATGGGGAAGGGAAAGGAAGGAATAAGGGAAGGGGGAAGGGAAGGGAAGGGAAGGAAGAAGGGAAGGGAAGGAAAAAGAGAAGGGGGAAGGGAAGGGAAGGGAAGGGGGAAGGGAAGGGAAGGAAGAAGGGAAAGGGGAAGGGAAGGGAAGGAGGAAGGGAAGGGAAGGGGGAAGGGAAGGGAAAGGAAGGGAAGGGAAGGGAAGGGAAAGGAAGGGAAGGGAAGGGAAGGGGGAAGGGAGAGAGGGAAGTGAGGAAGGATGCTTTTCACTTTTGCAGTCTGCAGTTAGTCTGAGCACAGCCTACCCCACTCCACAGCCCCTCACAGGTACCTCTCTCCAACCCCACTGCATCCACTCAGATTCATTTTCTCTTTCTCCTGAACTACTGCAATCAAAGGAGTGAAGTTATTTAGCTCCAACCTAACTCCTTTTCCTTCACTCCACTGTCAGATCGACTTCTGACAGACACATCTGATCCTAAGTAACTCTGCCCTGCTGAAACCTTCCATGAAAAGCCCTGGTCTGTGGAAGGAGGCATGCTAAAGGATGCCTCCTGCAGCCTGTTTACAACACGGGAAAAGCGGGGCTGCTGAATGTCCATCCACGGGGAAGGGTTCACTAAAGTCCATTACCACGGAGAGAACGGAACACAGCAGGGAAAGACAATGGCTGGTTTACACGTGGAACCAAGAAACATAGACTAGATGTGCTGTTCATGGAAAACCAACCAAGCTTGAGAACTTGAGGCATGACCTTAGCTTTTACTGCAAAAAACCCTCAAAATAAAGCAAGCTATTTTCTCAAGGTACCTATGTGCGTGTAAAGCGATATAAGAAAGGATCTGAAAGGTCACTACCAAACCGGCAGCCGCTGAAGTTCTGGAGAGAGGGGAAGAGCAGTGGGTGGGATGAGCAACTCCATGGGGACTGAAACACACCTACAAGGTGGCAGTCGTTGAAAATATAATTAAATGATTACATTCGAATAAAAAGGATAACACCTAAAGTAGTTTTAACACCTCCTCGCATCAGTAAGAAAGCAAGCAACCCAATTTTTAACAATGGGCAAACGATAACCACCAAAGAAAGTTGGGAAAAAAGAAAAAAAGAAAGTAAAACTTTAAAATGGGCAAATGACACGCAAGATACTTCACAGAAGAAATCATTGGTCAATATACATAGTAAAATATGCTCAGTTTCACTAATAACAGGAATACCTATTAGAATATTTAGACGCTTATGTTTCGCCTATCAGTTTGGCAAAGATTTGTTTTTAAGAACACAGTCCTGATCCACTGCTGGCTCAACCACCCTGTAGGGGTGTTCTCATTCAGTGTAATCTTGGGCCTAGCAATTTTTCTGTGGTATTCCATGTTACAAAAGTTCAGTTGAACACAAAAGAGCAAAGAAACATGAGCAGGATATCTGCTACTATATTGCTAGTAATAGAGAAAATTTAACAACAGCAATGCCCCTCAGTAGGAGTGGTTAAACAAAATATTTGGCCTGGGCAGGGTGGCCTGTGATCTCAGCACTTTAGGAGGCCAGGCGGGTGGATCGCTTGAGGTCAGGAGTTCCACACTAACCTGGCCAACATGGTGAAACCCCGTCTCTACTAAAAACACAAAAATTAGCTGGGCGTGGTAGCAGGCACCTGTAATCCCAGCTACTCAGGAAGCTGAGGCAGGAGAATCACTTGAACCCGGGAGGTGGAGGTTTTAGTGAGCCGAGATCGCACCATTGCACTCTAGCCTGGGTGACAAGAATGAAACTCCATCTCAAAAAAAAAAAAAAAAAGGAAAAAAAGTGACACTGATACAATGAAATGCCATGGGTCTGTGAAAGAATAGGGCAGATCCAAACGTTTGGGAAGGTAAAGATGACAGCAGTGTATTGTGTAAGTGATAACAGCAAGTTATAGAATAGTTTGCAGAGTAAGATGCCATCTTAGAAATTCATGTACACATTACATACACATACAAAAGGCCTGGGACAGATACAAAATTGCTAACAGAAGTCACCACCAGGGTGATTTGGGAAGGGAAGAACATTCACTTTTCCTTTTAAATAATTGAGTAAAGGCAGGGGGCAGAGCGGGGAGTGTTTTGTGTTTTAGAAGGGAATATAGTGAAAATGGGTTAGTTTTGGTAAAAGTTACATGGGTAACTTAAAATACGTGTTTTTTGAATTCACTGGTCTCAGGGTAAATTACAAATTTCTAAACACAGCATGTAATGTCTTTCTCTGACACCAAAACCCCCTCCAGGGTCAACTTCCAACTTCTGTCCCCATGACTCCCACACTCTAGCATGAAGACGTCTGCTCTCTGAAAATGCCATGTTCTTCCCTCTGCTAACACTGAATGTTTTCTTCCCTGATCTCGCTGCAGTCAAAGTCGAGGGCATCCTTCAGACCCTGACTCAAAATCTCCTCCTCTTTGAGCCTCTCCTGGACCACGCTGCAGAATCACTCCGCTCAAGGTGTTTCCAGAGCCATGCTCCCTGCCTCTCCCACAGCTCCATCGCCCTGGAAGAGTCAGGCTGGGGACCAGGAGCTGCATGAAGACAGGGGCTGTGCCTCATGTGTCACCCCACCCCAGCATCCATGGATGAACCGGCAGAGTGCAGGGCTGTGGGGACCAGCCAGTGGGAGGCAGGGAAGATCAAGAGGGTTGGTGACAAGCAAACAGCACACAGTGTCCATCAGGAAAGGGTAGCCACAGCGCTGAATGTCACAGAGAATTCGGGGAAGATGAGGATTGATGGGGGCAGAGGGTGAATCTCTGGATTTGGTAAACTTCCATTTGGCAAAAAGCAGTTTCAGTAAAACAGTGAAGTAGCAATAGGCTCGGGTGTAGCGCAGCAGTGAGGGCAGACCCTGAGAACTGTGCTGGTGAAAAGGGCACAGAAGGGCTGGGGAAAGGTTTTACGAGGCCTACAGGGGAAGGGGAGGAGAAAGCAGAGAGAGAAAACCAAAGCTGCTGGGTGGGATGAGGCAAAAGGGACTGGTCAAGCAAGACCCCTGGCAGAAGCAGAAAGGGGAAGAAGAAGAGAGAAAACAGGCCACAGGGCCAATCTTAAGAAGCACCAGCAGATCCAGACACCTCTTCCGACAAGGGTTAAGGAAGGGAGAAGAGACAGCTGTAAACACTGGTGCCAGGACAGATCCTCAACTCCTGAGTGAAGGCAGAACCAGTCCTCTGCTCTGCTGGGACAAAGGGGACAGCACCTGTGGAGGGCTCTCTCAGAGCCACAGCGGATGCCAACCAAGTACAGCCTCTGCCCTGAGAGGCTGAAGTCCAGCTGTGTGCCTGACAAGGCCAGCTCCAAGGCCAACCTCTCCCTAGAACTCAGCGGTTTGGAAATCGCAGGGTGCCCGAGTCAGCTGCAGCACTTGCTAAAAGAGATTGCTGGGCCAGGCCCCTGAGTTTCGATTCAGTGGTCTGCGGAGAGGTCCGAGGACATACAATCCTGGTGGATTCCCAAATGATGCTGCTGCCGCCGATGATGATCTGGGGACCACACTTTGAGAACCCTACTTTCATTAATCTGCCCAGAGATACTATGTGCATTCTATAGGTCATAAGTGGATGGGATCCAGGTTTAGAACTGACCTCCAGGAATGCACAGAGGATTTCAGTCTCAGCTCTGGTGACATGTTTGAGTCACCTAGAGATTTCTGTACAAATGATACCCATGCCTGGGTCTCACCTCCAGAAATTAAAACACAGTTTGTCTGGGGAAGAGCCCAAGGATACATATTTTTAAGCTCCCCTGATGAGTTTTTCTGAGCATCCAGAGGGAAGAACACAGCACAAGGGGACCCGAGGGAGAGTGGGTGTGCCTTAGAGCTTGGGTAATTACTACAGGTCAGGCAAGATCATTAAATCCAAAGAGCTTCTATATCAAGACTATGATTCTCACTCCCAAACTGTCTTTTGAAGACATGGGTCAGCAACACTACTTCACATAACTAGCACATGTGATGCTGAACGCACAGCTGACAAACTAGATATAAATAACTGAAAGCAGATGCTTTTTACTCAAGCATTTTGGGAAAAAAAGCAAACAAAAATAAGATTTTAAGAACAATTACACAAAATATGTACTATGTAGCCAAAAGTCAATTACTACATCTCTCCATTAAAGCTATGATTTCTGCCCAGAGAATCCAGGCTCTCCCAAAATGGCAAGGATCACTTTCCAAGCTTGGGTCTCACCTAATTTTCCCACTCATTCATTCAACAATGTCTACCTACTCAGTTTCCAGGCACAGTGCTAGGGATGCAAAATTAGTAAAACAGGGAAATGCCCATAAGGGAATCACAGGATAGAGGAAGAGACAAATATCTAAACAAACAAAAAATACAATGAAGTGTTAAATGTGCTTTGACAGCTATTTCTATGGAGTGCGGCAAAGCCGTGAAGGAAAAAGCATCATATTTAACTAGGGGAAAGGGAGGTTGGAACGTATGGCCCTACCACAGCACAGACGACTGACCTAATTGTGACATGTTTGGAGGTGTTCACTGGGAGGCGGGATAGGGACAATAACAAGGAACGGCATTTTAGAGAGCGGTGAACAAAAGAACAAGGACACATAGGTTGGAATAATAGGAACTGAATTATTTTCTTGAAAATGATGCTAGACTCAACCCATTTAACACATTTTCTTGCAATCTGAAGACAAACCGGTATAGTGGACTCTTTGCTTTCCATTTAAACCACGACTCTCCAGAGACAGAAACCACTCAGAGCCACCTGCAGCCCTCTCAGTGACGGCCAAGCAGGCAGTGAAGAGCTGAGCACCATGTTGGAGTAAACAGGCATAAATGACAGTCAGTTACAGAAAAGAAACCAGACAGCAGCCACAATGATAGGCCTGTAAATGAAACCAAGAGTTTGCCTGAAAACACTGGCATCCATCCCCATCCCCTTCCTCCCAATAGGGGAAATAGAAGAAACACCAGAAATCCAACTAAGGGACTTGGGGAGGCAGACAGGACCATCTACAGAGGCCAGCATGTGGCGGCTACCTAAAAAGCAGCAGCCTTGCTACCACCACCACAGGTGACAGACTGGACTTGGAGCTCCCTGAAAAGCCAATCCGCATAGTATTGCCACTATTTGACCTATCTTGAGCACCTGAAATAGCCCCATTTGCAAGACACAAATTTTATTTGACTGGGCTTAGAGATCACTCTGCAGGAAAAGCTCTGTCTTCAAGGCGTTTGTTGAAAACATTGAGCAGCAATTGTTTGACATCACAGCTGCCTCTAGTAGGCAAGGCATAAAAAGAGCTTCCTGTAAACTTAAACAGAAGATTTAAGCTCTAACTTTTTCTGGGAAGACAGAAGGCTGCACTCACGTGCAGGGCTGTGTGCGAGCTCAGGAAAGACCTAGGAGAGCCCCAGCCTCTCACTACAGCTGATTTTAAGCCTTCACAACAGCAGGAAGTGAAGGCTAGGCAAGCTTGTAAACGGCTGGTACACTAATGAAAGTTTACCCCAGCACACACACACACACACAGACACACACACAGACACACACACACACACACACACACACGGGGGGAGGGAGGGGAGAGAGAGAGAGAGAGAGAGAGAGAGAAAGACCTCCTTGGCAAAGGATGGAAGACTTATTAGTCAAAGGCATGCAAGGAAGTCTCTGACCAATCACTAGTGGACAACTAAGCTAACTGAGCAGAACTTCAGAGATCACACACTATAGGAAATATGGAGGTTGTAGAATTAGTCCTAGAAACTTACTAAAAAAAAAAAAAAAGAACCAAAAGCAAAAACAAATCAGCAACAACAACAAATCATGGGGAGAGAAGAGAATTTGATTTCCAGAGTTGCCACATTATATTGTTTTAACAATATAATCTTCAACAAAAAATTATGACATGTGAAGAAAGAAGAAAGTTGGGCCCATAGGTACAGGGAGAGAGCAGTCAATAAAAACTGTCTCGGAGGAAGCCAGATGTTAGACTTACTCAGCAATTACTTTAAGTCAGCTTTTATAAATGTGTTCAAAGAATGAAAGGAAACCATGTCTTTAAAAGTATCACGACAATGTCTAGGCAAATAGAGATCATCAGTAAAGAGACATAAATTATTTTTAAAAGCCAAATAAAATACTAGAGTTGAAAAGTATAATAATTGAAATGAAAATTTCACAATAGGTGCTTAACACCAGATCTGAGCTGCCACAGAAAAAATCGGCAAACTTGGAGATTGGTCATTTGAGATATTACAGCCTAAAGAAGAGAAAGAAAAAAGTTAAAGAAAAATAAAATTTAGAGACCTGTGAAGCAACATCAAGTATATTAACATATGTGTAATAGGAGTTCCAGCAAAAGATGAGTAAAAGAGACTCCCAAAATTAGAGAAATAACAGTTCATGACTTCCAAAAGTTGAGGAAAAGTATTCATCTAGAAATCCAAGAAAATCAATGAGAAGCACAACATAAAGGGGTCAGTAACTGTAGACAAATCAGAGTCAAAATACTGAAAGCCAAATGCAGTGAGAAATTTTGAAAAACGAGAGGAAAAAATATAATTCATCATATATAGTGGGACAACAGTACAATTAATGGTGGACTTATCATTATAATGGAAATACAAAAGCAGTGGAATGATGCATTCAAGGTGCTGATAGGAAAAAAAGTCCAAAGTTTTCCATCTAGAAATCTACATCCAGCAAAATTGTCCTTTAAAAATGAAGGCAGCTAACAACCAAATGGAAGCTGAAATTTAAAAATGCAATACCATTTACAAATATTTAGATTTATGCCTTATTTTCTATAGACTTATGCTTATTATTCTATAGAAAATAAAGCATAAATCTAAGAAAACACTTATGAGATCTATATGCTGAAAATTATAAGCATCTTATAAGTAAAAAGCCCTAATAAATAACAGACTTATCACATTCTTGGTTTGGAAGATTCAACACAGTAAAGATGTCAATTTTTCAAAAATTTTTATTTATAGGTTTAATTCAGTTCTAATCAAAATCCCAGTAAGATTTTTTCTGTAGATATATACAAGATTATTCTAAATTTTATATGAAAGGGAAATTTCCTAATAGCCACAACAATAGAGAAAGAAGAATAAGGTAGGATGAATCACGTTTCCTAATGTTAAGGCTTATTATAGAGCTGTGGTAATCAACATAGTATAATACTGGCAGGAAGACAGACAAATATATCAATGAAACAAACAGAGACTAGAAATAGACCTACAAAAATATGCTCAATTATTTCTGACAAAGATGCAAAAGCAATTCAATGGAAAGGGACAGTTTTTTCAACATGCAATGATTGAGACATCAGATATCAAAGGGCAAAACAGGCAATAGGCAAGAATAGGGAACCACAACCTCACACTTTATACAAAAATTAAATCAAAATGAAACATGGACTTTAATGTAAAACCCTATAAAAGTTTTAGAAAAAACAACATAGGTGAAAATATTAAGGATCTACAGTGAGGCCAAGAATTCTTAGACTTGAGAACAAAAGAATGCTCAGTAAGAGATCGACAAATTGAATCTTACCAAAATTAAAACATTTTCAGTGGGGCACAGTGGCTCACGCCCATAATCCCAGCAATTTGGAAGGCCGAGATGGGTGGATCACTTGAGGTCAGGAGTTTGAGACCAGCCTGGCCAACATGGTGAAGCCCCATCTCTACTAAAAATACAAAAATTAGCCAGGTGTGGTGGCACACGCCTGTCATCCCAGCTACTTGGAAGGCTGAGGAAGGAGAATCACTTGAACCTGGGAGACAGAGGTTGCAGTGAACCGAGATCACCTCGCTGCACTCCCTGGGTGACAGAGTGAGACTTTATCTAATAATAACAAAAAAAAGAAAGAAAGAAAGAAAAAAAAACACACCACATTTTCTCTGTAAAAGACTTTAAAAATGAAAAGACAAATTACAAACTGGGAGAAAGAATTTGCAAATTATTACATGTCTGGCAAAAGGCATATCTAGAATACATAAGGAGCTATCAAAACTCAACATTAAAAATCTAATTAGATGAGCAAAAAGACATTAATATAGACACACACACAGACACATAGACACATAAATGAGTGCATGTACTAAGGGTCTTCAAAAAGCTCATGGAAGATGCATATGACGAAAAAAACTATGGATGGATTTCAATGTTTTTTGCACCAAAATATACTTGTACTAACTTGTTATTACAGGTCTGAACAAGATGTAGTTTGAAGCACTGAAAAGGACAAGACGTCAATTTGAAAAGAGCCTCTATCAGAACATGAATTCTGCTAAAAGTGAAGCAAGAACAAACATGAAATTTATGGTGAAGCCTTGGTGGAAGAATGGTGAAATCATCAATGCTTTACACATAGTTTATGGGGACCATGTTCCGAAAACTTCAGCAGTTTATAAGCAGATAGCTCATTTTGAAAAGGGGTGAGATAATGTTGAAGATGAAAACCATAGCAGCAGACCATCCACATCAATTTGCAAAGAAGTTAATCTTGTTGATGCCCTAATTGAAAAGGACAGACAATTTTAACAGCAGAAACAATAGCCAACACCATAGGCATCTCAATCAGTTCAGCTTATATAATTCTAACTGAAAAATTAAAGTTGAATAAACTTTCCACTTGATCTGTACCCAGATCAGCTGCAGACAAAAGCAGAGATATCTTTTTTTTTTTTTTTTTGACAGAGTCTGACTCTGTCGCCCAAGTTGGAGTGCAGTGGTGTGATCTCAGCTCACTGAAACCTCCGCCTCCCATGTTCAAGTGATTCTCCTGCCTCAGCTTCCTGAGTACCTGGGATTATAGGTACCTACCATCATGCTTGGCTAATTATTGTGTTTTTAGTAGAGATGGTGTTTCACCATGTTGGTCAGGCTGGTCTCGAACTCCTGACCTCAAGTGATCTGCCTGCCTTGGCCTCCCAAAGTGTTAGGATTACAGGCATGAGCCACCATGCCCAGCCTAAGAGCAGAGCTTTCAATGGAAATTTTAAACACATTGGATCAAGATCCTGAAGCATTTCTTTGAAGAATTGTAAAAAGAGATGAGACATGGCTTTACCAACATGATTCTGGAGATAATGCACAATCAAAGCAACGGCTAGCAAGAGGCAGAAGTGGTCAAGTCAAAGGAAAAGTGGACTGGTCAAGAGCAGAGGTCATGGCAACAGTTTAATGAGATGCTCAAGGCATTTTGTTTACTGACTCTCTGGAGGGCCAAAGAATGACAACATCTGTTTATTATGAGAGCATTTTGAGAAAGTTAGCCAAAGCTTTAGCAGAAAAATGCCTGGGGATGCTTCACCACAGAGCCCCTCTCCACCATGGCAACGGTCCTAGCCCATTCTTCTCATCAAACAAGGGCAATTTTGCAAGAGTTCCAATGGGACATCCTCAGGCATCCACCTTCCAGTACTGATTCAGCTCCTCCTGACTTCTTTTTGTTTTATAATCTTTAAAAATATTTAAAGGGAACTCATTTTATATCCATAAATAATGTAAAAAAGACTGCATTGATATGGTTACATTCCCAAAACCCCCAGTTCCTTAGGGATAGACTAAGTGGCTAGTATCATCACTTTAAAAAGTTTCTTGAACTTGATGGAGCTCATGTTGAGAAATAAAGCTCACACTTTCTATTCCTATCTTTTAATTCCATTTTTCCACAAACCCTTTAAAGCCCATTTGTACAACCGGTAAAATACGTAAAAGTTCTATGGATGACACCAATGTCAATTACCTGGTTTTGATATTGTACTATAGTTATATAAGATGTTAACATCGGAGGAGACTGGGACAAAATACGTAAGACTTCCCTGTATATATTTTTTGCAAATTCATATGAATTAATAAATATTTCTTTCTTTATTTTTTTTTTTGGAGACGAAGTCTTGCTGTGTCGCCCAGGCTGGCATGCAACAGTACAGTCTCAGCTCACGGCAACCTCCACCTCCTGGGTTCAAGTGATTCTCCTGCCTCAGCCTCCTGAGTAGCTGGAATTAAAGGCACCTGCCACCATGCCCAGCTAATTTTTGTATTTTTACTAGAGAAGGAGTTTCACCATGTTGGCTAGGCTGGTCTCGAACTCCTGACCTCACGATTCACCTGCCTCAGCCTCCCAAAGTGCTAGGATTACAGGCGTGAGCCACCTCGCCTGGCCATTAATAAATATTTCAAAATAAAATGGTTTTTAAAATGAAGGCAAAACAAGGACACCCCAGCCAAATGAAGACTAAAGGAATTTGTAGTTAGCATACTTGCTTTACAAGAAATACCAGGGGAAGCTGAAAGAATATGACTCCATATGGTTAACACGAACGCACAGCAAGAGATAAAGAGTACTGGAAATAGTAATCATGAGGGCAAAAATAAAAGACTGTATGAATATTTTTCTCTTTTCTTATTTTAATTTCTTTAAATGGCATAAGGTTATATAAGCACAATATTTTGGGGTTTGTAACAGATATAGAGATAATGTATAAGAGAATTACACAATAAAAAAGAAACAAATGGAACTATTTAAGGCAGCTTTTATATTTTTTCAGATTATGTTAGTATTAATGCAAAGGAACTTATGATACATTAAAATGTACATTGGAATCCCTAGAGAAATCACAAGAAACACTCAATAAGTGGAGTTTAAAAATCAGAGGAATTAAAATGGTATACTAGAAAATATTTGATTAATATAAAAAGCAATACAGAATGAACAGGGGAAAAACAAAAAGAAAAATGAGACACAAATAGCTAACGATAAATGTGAAACCAATCATATTAACAATTACAATAAACGTAAATAAACTAAGCACTACCATCAAAAGAAGAGATGGTCAGACTGGATCTAAAGAGCAGGTCTCAGCCAGGCACAGCGGCTCACACTGTAATCCCTGCACTTTGGGAGGCCGAGGTGGGAGGAAGGCTTGAGCCCAGAAGTTCAAGATCAGGCTGGGCAATATAGTAAGGCCCCATCTCTACCAAAAAAAATTTTTAATTAGCCAGGCATACTAGAATACATCTGTGGTCCCAGCTGCTTGGAAGGCCGAGGTGGGAGGATCACTTGAGCCCAGGAAGTTGAGGCTGCAGTGAGCTATGATCACATCACTGCAATCCAGCTTGGGTAACAGAGTGAGACCTTGACTCAGAAAAAAATAATAGAAAAAAAAAAAAAAGGCAGGCTCCAACTAGATGCTATCTACCAGAGACACACTTTCAATTCAAATGTACAATTAGGTTTCAAGTAAAAGGATGGAAAAAGATACACCATGCAAACAGTAATCATAAGAGACCTATAGTGGCTATCTTAATATCAGACAAAATCGACTTTAAGATGAGGACTATTACTAAAGACAAAGAGGGATATTTCATAATTTAAAAAGGTCAATACATAAGGAAGATATAATAAACACATGTGCATCTAACAAAAGATTTCCAAAACACACATAGTCAAAACTGACAGATTTAAAAGGAAAAATAGATAATTCAACAATCATACTTAGAAATTATGATTTCCTTTCTCAATAATTAATAGAATGAGACAGAATTAGTAAAGATATAAAAAACTTGAATAACATTTTTTTTTTTTAATAAGATGGGGTTTCACCATGTTGGTCAGGCTGGTCTTGAACTCCTGACCGCAGGTGATCCACCCACCTTGGCTTCCAAAGTGCTTGGATTACAGGCGTGAGCCACCACACCCGGCCAAACCTGAATAATATTATCAACAATCCTGACCTAATATTTAAGGAACACTCCATCTAACAACGGCAGAATGCTGATTATTTTCAGATGCATATGGAACATTCTCCAGAACAGACCACAAAACAAGTCTCAATAAATTTAAAATAATTAATTCAATGTCTGTCCTCTAACTACAACAAAATCCAATTGAAAGTAATAACAGAAAGACACTTGGAAAATCACCAAATATTTATAAATTAAACAACACATTTCTAAATAACTCACAGGTTGAAGAAGAAAATCACAATCAAGTTGAATGAAAACAAAAACACAACATATCAAAATGTATACGGAGCCACTAAAGCAATGCTTACAGGCAAAGCTATAGCATTCAATGCTTATATTAGAAAAGAAAAAATATCTCAAATCAATACACAAAGCTTCTATCATTAAAGGAGAGCACAATAAACCCAAAGTAAACAAAAGGGAATAGTAAGTGAAATCAAAAATTAAGAAAAAATAGAAAGCAGAAAATCAATTAAAAAAAAACTAGAGTTGGTTATTTTAAAATTAACAAAACAGATAGACTTTTTACTGTGATGATAACAGACCTACATATGCAAGTCAACCGAATGTGTAATTTTTTTTTTTTTTTTTTTTTTTGAGATGGAGTTTTGCTCTTGTTGCCCAGGCTGAAGTGTAATGGTACACTCTCAGCTCACCACAGCCTCCGCCTCCCAGGTTCAAGTGATTCTTCTGCCTCAGCCTCCTAAGTAGCTGGGAATACAGGCATGTGCCACCAAACTCAGCCAATTTTTTGTATTTTTCATAGAGATGGGGTTTCTCCATGCTGGTCAGGCTGGTCTCAAACTCCTGACCTAGGTGATCGGCCTGCTTCTGCCTCCCAAAATGCTGGGATTACAGGCATAAGCCACAATGCCCAATGAATTTATAATTAAAAATCTATCCATAAAGAAAAATCTGAGGCCAGATGGCTCCACCGATTAAATCTACCAAACATTTAAAGAAGAAATAACACTTATAGCAGTTGATCTCTTTCATAAAGTAGAAGAGGAAGAAGCACTTTCCAACTAATTTTATGAAGCCAATATTACCCTAATACCAAAGCTAGACAGACATCACAAGAAAGGTGCAAACCAATGTCCTTTATGAATAGAGATCCAATGTTCCTTAATGAAACATTAGCAAATCAAATCTAGCAACATATCAACAGGATTATACATGATGAGTAAAAGAGATTTAGCACAGTAATGCAAGGTTGGTTTAACATCCAAAATTCAATGTAATATGCCTCCACATTAATAGAATAAGAATAAAAGCCAATGGTCTCATCATCAGTAGATACAGAAACAACATTTGACAAAATCCATTCATGGGGGGAAAAAAAAACTTTGTAAAGGGCATCTATGAGAAACCTACAGCTAAATAATACCTAACAGTAAAAAATTAGCTTCCCCCAAAGCAGATGCTAAGCAAAGATAAATGCTCTTGGCACATCTATTCAACATTGCACTGGAGGTTCTAGCCAATGCAATATGGTAAGAAAAAGCAATTAGAGGCACCCAGATTGAAAAGGGAGAAAAACTGTCTTTATTTACAGATATCATGATCCTAAGGAATCTACAAAAAAATTACTAAATTAAAAAACAAGTTTACTAGGGTTGCAGGACACAAGATCAATATACAAATATTAATTGTATTTCTACATACCAGCAATGAACAATCCAAAAATGAAATTAACAATCCCATGCACTATGGCTTCAAAAAGAATAAAACACTTAGAAGTGAAATTAATAAAAATGTAAGACTTGTACACTAGAAACTATAAACATTTTTGAAAGTAAAGATCTAAATAGAAAAAGATAAATTCTTTACATCCAGTAACATGGCAATAATCCCCAAATTGTTCTACAAATTTAATAGATATACTATTACATCCCAGCAGGTTTACTAATTTATTTATTTATTTTTATAGAAATTGAAAGGCTGATCCTAAAACTTACATGGAAATGCAAAGGATCCAAAATAGACAAAAACAATTGTTAGAAAGGAAAACAAAGTTGGAGGATCTATGCTACCTAATTTCAACATTATAAAAGTACAGGAATAAAAAAAAAAGTGGCACTGTTGTAAAGACAGAAATACATAAATGAAATAGAGTTGAGAGTGCAGGGAGAAAATAATCTTTCATTTATGGTGAATTAATTTTTAATAAAGTTGAATGCATTTCAATATAGAGGAAGCTTGGTCTTTTCAATATGTGGGTCTGGGACAACTGAATACCCACAAACAAAGAAAGAAAATTCAACTTAAACCCTTACCTCATATAATATACAAGAATTGACAAAAATAGGTAACGGCACTAAATGTAAGAGCTAAAACTATAAAACTTGTAGAGGAAAACATAGGCTAAAATTATAATGACCTTGGATTAAGGGCCAAGGTTTCCTAGATACAACACCAAAAACACAATCCACAAAGGATAAAGTTGATAACTGAACCTCATCAAAATAAAATCTTCTGTGCTTCAAAAAATACCTTTAAGAAAATGAAAAGACAAGCTACATACTGGGGGAAAAAGACTGCAAATCATATTTCTGATAAACTACTTGTATCCAGAATACATACTCCTCATACCATTCAATAAAGGGAGTAAAACAACTCAATTTTAAAAACAAGCTAATGATTTGAGTATATATTTCACCCAAAGGAGAAAACACACATGTCTAATAAGCACATGAAAAGATGCCTAATAATATTAGTCATTAGGCAAATACAAATTAAAACAAGATACTACTACAATACTCATTAGTATGGCTATAATCAAAAGATAGACAATAACAAATGTTAGCATATGGTATGGAAAAACTGGAACGCTTATGTGATGCTAAGGGGAATGTAAAATGGTATAGACGTTTTGGAAACCAGTTGACAGTTTCTAAAAAGGTTAAATGTAAGGCTTACCCTTTAACCCAGAAACTACACTGCTAAGTATTTATCCAAGAGAAATGAAAATATACATCCATGCAAAGCCTTGTATGCAAATATTCATAGCAGCATTACTCATAACATCCCAAAGTCTCAACTAAATAAATAAACCCAATGTGGTATATCTGCACAATGGAGTACTATTCAACAATTAAAAAGAACAAGCTCCTGATATGTTCCACAACGTGAATGAAACTCATTATGCTCACTGAAATTTCATTATGCTTGTTGAAAAAAGCAAAACACAAAGGACTATGTATTGCATGGTTCTATTTATACGAAATTTCCATAAAAGGCAAGCCTACAGAAACAGAAAGCAGATCTGTGGTTACTTAAAGTTGAGACTAGAGACAGAACACAAGGCATCTGGGCGCTTTTGGAGGTGATGAAATGTTTTACAATGGAATAACGGTGATACACAAGTTTATAAATTCTACAACTGACAAATTCACAATATGTAAATTATACTTCAAAAAAATCGTAGCTGGAATAAATTCAGCAAATATGTTTGCTGCCCATCTCTCCATTGCCTCTATTACAACTCCACGGCAGGAGGTCAGTGGCTTCACTTCTGAACAGGAAGGATGCTAATTGCTGTAATGAAACATGCCAAGAAGAATTTTTTGTTAAGTTACAGCAAAGGCCGTGTGTTTGCATCACTTAACATATTGTGGTGAAACTGAGTGACACTGAAGCATTTGGCTTCAGTGTGCACGGGACACCAAGAAGTCTAGTTACTCTTTACCGAGCAAATGATGCTGACTTCTCCTAATTCCACTTACTTAAGAAAACTACACATGCAGCACAGACAGATCTATGTAGATTAAAGTGTCTGCTGATTTCAATTAAGTCAAGTTGTTTTCTCCCGTCCTGAGCAACTACCAGCCGGCCTGCTTGCTAAATGGTCACTATGGCATGGAAGTACCGGGCTGGTCCTTGGGACATTTTCATTGAATTCACCTACCTAGTATTAAATGAAATCTCCACTTCTTACCACAGGAAGATAGCAGGAAAAAGAGAGGCAGGCAAAAGCGAAGAGAAAGTGTCAAAAACACACAAATAAGCAAGCAATATTCTTTCATCTCAGACCCAAGCACCATCATTTTCCTAAGGACTTTTCAGTGAACAGCACCACGTCTTCCCTGCCATGCTATTTCCTATCTCTCCCCTCTCAAGGTTTCTGGTGGTGGTGAAAATAATAGAAGCAGAACAAAAAGAAAAGGAACAGAAAGTCATTTTCTCATCAACACCGGCTTTGTATATATGTGGGGTTTTCTTGCATAAAAATACAGACCTCAGACAAATTCTGATGACAGCCACTCACCTGAGTCCGTATACCCAATATTATACTTGAGTTAGTCTTAAGACTTCCATTTACACTTTATCGAGCAGCACTCACACCCAAGTACTAGATTCTATTAAGAATTCCAGACTATTCAACGTGGGAAAAACCAGAAAGTTCACAATGCCCAAACTGCTCTGTTTTATTAAATGAGATATAGGTATATGGGGCCCAAAGAAGTGAAGCAAATCTTACAAGGTTCATTTAGCAACAACTAATAGTAAGAATTCTAGCCTCTGACCCTGAATTTAGTGCTCTTTGCATTACTCCACACTATATTTTTACAACAAAGAGAAAACCATTTAAGAAGACCATGAGAGATCACTGATGAGTAAGATGACTACTTGTTCTCACCTGCGAAGCCACAGAAACATTTTGCCCCAGAACTGGAGTTTCTAAATCACTATCCAGACATTAAAATAAGGAAGTCACTGGTTGAAGATGGCAGGCAATCGCTGGTCTATAATCATTTTCATGAAAGCTCAGACCTCCCAGGCATCACCAGCCCCTCCTCTATAATCTGGGGCCAGCACATAAAGGCAGGTCTAGAAATAAATACCTGTGTTCTGCTAACACTGAAAGAATGCTCATTGCTGAAAACTGTCATCAGGTAGTAGAGTTACGTAGAAAGAAGCATCAAATGCACATAGAAATTTCTCGTCTTTCATGAGATCATGTCCTTTGCAGGGACATGGTTGGAGCAGGAGGCCATTATCCTTAGCAAACTAACACAGGAACAGAAAAACAGATACCGCATGTTCTCACTTATAAGTAGGAGCTAAATGATGAGAACACATGAACACATAAAGGCAAACAACACACACTAGGGCCTGTTTTCTGGAAGAGGATCCAGAAAAATAACTAATGGGCACTAGGTTTAATACCTGGGTGATGAAATAATTATCTGTACAATAAACCCCCATGACACAAGTTTACCTATGGAACAAACCTGCACTTATACCCCTGAACTTAAAATAAAAATTTAAAAAATTTTAAAATGAATGGCCAGGTGGAGTGGCTCATGCCTGTAATCCTAGCACTTTGGAAGGCCCAGGTGGGGGGATCACTTGAGGCCAGGGATTCAAAACCAGCCTAGGGAACATGGTGAAATCCTGTCTCTACTAAAAATATAAGAATTAGCTGGGCGTGGTGGCATGAGCCAATAATCCTAGCTACTCAGAAGGCCGAGGCAAGAGAATTACTTCAACCCAAGTAGGCAGAGGTTGCAGCAGGCTGAGATCTCACCACTGCACTCCAGCCTGGGCAACAGGGTGAGACTCTGTCTCAAAAAAGATAATTTAAAAATAACAAAAATGTGTCTTCAAAATGTCCACAACGAACCCTTTTTATACTACCTGTATTTACTTAGTGTATGTATGCTGAATGCCTAGAATATGGCATTTTAACAAATTAACTCTTTGAATTTATTCTTTAATTGATATAAATATTGCTGTGTATATGTTATATATGTGGGTACAAGCTTCTCTGAGTTAGAGAGAAAGAGAGGGAAAGATAGAGAAAGAGATAACGTACATACTGCACAGAAAGCGGAGAAAGGTTTTTGTCTACTACCATTAATTATAATAAAAGATTTGATAACATGCCCCCGAAAAAAGAGAAATTTCTCCTCTTTTAAAATAAAAAGCACTGCTGTGTTCTAAGAAGTCAATGTACATACATTGCCAAAGCAAATGAAACAGAAGAGTACAGCCAGGACAACAGAAATCACTCCTAACCCCACCACCTAGTCAGCCCCACTAGCCGTTTTTCTGCCTAGAACTACATGAAGCCATTTCATAATGGAACCGTGCTGCATACACATATGTACTGCTTTCCGTCAGGAAAGCACAACAGGCAAACAAGCATTTGGGGATATCAGGAGGCTGGAAGCAGAGATACCTGGATAGTGATTCTGACTTCCTTCTTTTCCTTTATATGAGATGTAGCCTTGCTGATTCTGAATTTAGCTCAAAAGCCAAATAGGTCCTGACTGGCTGAATATATCACCTATTGAAAAGATACAGAATTTGCATATGTTATTCCCAAAGAGTGACACAGAAGGTACAAAAGGGACTGTGATACAAAATTAAGCCTAAGTGTTTACAGTCTGGTAGGTCTGTCCTTTTGGCAGACAGGGTCAACAGCTTATCAGAGAGTCAGCTGCAAGGGCAGCTCCTCACCCCAGCCACCGTCCCACTGTGATACCCTGTCTCCCCAACCCACTTACAGTGTGTGAGCTAGCCCCAGAGTATGGGTTTCCCAGTGCCGCTATAACAAATGACCACAAATTTAATGGCTGAAAACACCATAGATGTATTAGTTTACAGTTGGACATCGGAAGTACATAACCGTCTGGACTGGAAATCAAGGCATTGGCAAGGCTGCATGTCACCTGGAGGCTCTGGGGAGAATCTGTTTCCTTTCCTTTTCCAGCCTTTTATTTTTTTTATTTTTCTGACACAAAGTGTCTTTTCTTTCCAGTGATGCACATACTATACATTATATTTACCAGTAACCTTATTCCTCCCTTTGAAATTGTCTGCTCATGTTTTCGCTCTGTCACCCAGGCTGGAGTGCAATGGTATGATCTCAGCTCACTGCAACCTCCATCCGCTGGGTTCAAGCAATTCTCCTGCCTCAGCCTCCCGAGTAGCTGGTATCACAGGCGTGCACTACCGCACCTGGCTAATTTTTGTATTTTTAGTAGAGATAGGGGTTTCACCATGTTGGCCAGGCTAGTCTCGAACTCCTGACCTCAGGTGATCTACCTGCCTCAGCCTCCCAAAGTGCTGGGCTTACAGGCATGAGCCACTGTGCCCAGCCTCCTTTTCCAGCTTTTAAGGCTTCCCACAGTCCTTGGCTATTAGCCCCACATCACTCTGTCCTCTGCTCTGTCATTGTATCACCTCTCCTAACATTGACCCTCCTGCCACTCTCTTCAAGGAGCTTTGTTGCATTGGGCCCATCCAGATAATCCAGCATAATCTCCGCATCGCAATATCCTTAACTTGATCCCACCTGCAAAGTTCCTTTTGCCATGAAAGGCAACATATCCACAAGTTCTGCAGGTGACGACGTGGACATCGTTGGGGAGCAATGGGAAGTGAATTATTCAGCCTGTCAGAAGTATTCATAAAACATTCTTCAGAAGCATGAATTTTAATGCGTGCTTGGTATTCCAGCTTATGGGTAGGTCAAACATTCTATTGCTTCTGTTAGGTTGTTTCTAAATATTTTGCTATCATTAATAACGCTGAAATGGAAAACTATACTGTGGAAATATTTAAACATTCCTATAGTTATTTTCAGATCTAAGGATCTGAGCACACGTTTAAGGCTCTTGAGAAATGCTTGCAAACTGCCTTCTGGAAAGACTTTACTTACATGCTCACAAGCAGCATTTAAGAGAGCCCATTTGACATCACTCTTGCCAACACAGAATACTATACTTTTTAAAAAGCATTCCCAATCCAATAGGAAACGCTAGCCTAATGTTAAATTTGTATTTCATTTCCTTCCAGTGATGCACATACTATACATTATATTTACTAGTAACCTCATTCCTCCCTTTGAAATTGTCTGCTCCTGTCTTTTGCCTATGTCTCTGGCACAGGAGGGTATTTCGTTCTATGCATTTGAAAAGGATCTGTCTTTAAGACTGTTAAACTTTTTAATTTCATCGCTTATAGATGTACTTTATAAATATCAACTTCCTCATTTTCTTTTTGCATTTTATTTTTGGACGTTTGGGACTAAATAGTCGAATCTTTATAAAAAATATTTAATTACCAAGCTTTCTCTTTGGTACATGTCTTGCCTTCTGTTGACTTCCTTTATTGCTTACTAGCCTAAACTGGGGATATAAGAGAACGCTGAACTGCAAATATTAATAGTAAATGTTTATATTTGAGTTTTACTTAATACAAAACACTGTCATACTAAAATCAGTTAACAACCATATAAAAACGGGTAACTTAATTTTTACATTTAATAATTTTAAAAGGCAATTAGCAAACAATGGCCCACCACAGATTTTTATTTGATATTTATTTGTTTGGGAAAGAAAAAAAGATGGATAGGTATGCAATAGAGACATAACATAACCCACAGCGACTAAATTATGTACTGCCTGGTCCTTTACAGAAAAAGTTATTTCTACGAAATGTATTTTAGTGTATATGGGGAGAAATAGAATACAATATAGTTTTTCAAAGAAATCTAACCAATTGTCCCAACACTGTTTATTAAATACTTTTATTTTTCAAATTTGAAATGATGCTCTTCAATTCAAAAAAGAAATAGAAATGGCCAGTATACATATAAAAATGTATAATCTATCTAATTACAATGATTTGCAAACTAAATTAATAAGATGTCATTCTATCAAATTAGAAATGATAACAGGTTATTACATATCATTGAAAAAAATGGGCAGAAATCTCAACTCTGATTTTCTTGATGGAAATATGACAGCAACCTTCTTGGGGACAATATTACAAAAACTGTCGAAGTTGAATTCTGTAAGAATCTTTTAAATTTCATGAATCTATCTATAGAAACTCTCAGAGAATTTCACGAGACAAAATGAAGATAGCTACTTCTTGAAGTATTGTTCACAATAGCAAAATAATGCAAAATTCCTATATGCCTATCTGTGCAGGTTGGGTTACTTCAGCAGACCCGAAGTGCTCAAACCCTGCACAATCCCAAAGAAAGACCTCCCTTCAAGGCTGAAAACTAGGATATGAACTCTGAGCCTTTGGAATATTCTCTCTGATAAGAGCACTTTCATATGCCTGAGCCCGTGGGCCATGCAGTCCTGGTTTCACCAGTTTATGCCAACAATGGGATACATGATGGACACCTAGTTTTATTCTGAGGAACTGGAGTGTGATTAGCTGAAGCCAGTCATACAAGCACTATCTGCCTACATAACTGAACCACAGTAAAACCCTAGATTCCAAGGCTCAGGTGAGCCTGCCTAGCTGCACTTTGCATGTGTTGTCACACATCCATGCTGGGAGGATTAAGGACATCCATGTGATGCCACTGAGAGTCCAAGTGGAAGCTTGCACCTGGTTTCTCTTGACTTCACCACATGTGCCATGTGCCATCTCCCTTTGCTGATTTTAATCTGTAGTATTTCATCATAATAAACCATAACTATGAGTATAACAGCTTTTCTGAGTCTTGTGAGTCCTTCTAACAAATCCTCAAGCCTGAGGGTAGCCTTGGGGACCCCCTACACCTCATCGATGAGGAATTTTGTTTAATTGATGTAATGGAACAGGGCATAGCCATTAAAAGGAATAAAACAAATATATGTGTATGAGCATATGCTCATCATAGATGCCTATGATATATTGTCAAATGATCAGTTAGTTGCAAAATATGACCTTACATCCTAAAAAGCTACCTTTGATTGAACTTTCATGATGTGCCTAACTGTTTTACATGAATTACCTCATTTGATCCTCACAAAACCCTTGTAAGTGCTATTTTCACCACGAACTACTTTAAAGATAAGAAGACTGTGGCACAGACAGGTTAAGTAATGGATCCAAGGTCATTAAGGCAGGTTTTGAAACGAGACTGTCTTGTCTCAGTGCCAGCGTTCTTAACCAATGCACTATGCTGCCTCTCTTTCAAAAGTGCGCATGTCTGTAGGTGTATTTGTAATATATTTCAAAAAATATATTAATCGTTTCTTCTCAGGAGTGAGATTACAAGACAAAAAGGTGTGATTTTTACTTTGAACTTTCAGATACACTATGTTTCTGATATGACACACGTTACAGTATTAATATATTAATGATATTTTTTTTGTAGATTAGAAGATCTGCCTTATCACATGCATAGTTTGTATAAATACAGTGGGGGACTATTTTTGGTTTTTCTATTTTCTTTCACTGATCAGCCCTAGTACATTCTGTTTTAATTTAATATCTTCAATTTAAACTTCATGGTAATTCTGATTATACTATTTCCCCCTCACCAATCTCTGCCCAAACTCTAAGTTATTTTTGCATATTTACTTTTCTAACTAAACTTCGCCCTCACTCTATCAAGTTCTCTAATAAAATTCCGTTAGTGTATTCATTGGAGTTACATGCACGGGTTTCACATAGGAGTATAGCCTCACTAATAAAAGAGAGTATCAATTCAGAATTTGTGATTCCAAAAGGGCTAGCTCCTAGCTGACATCTCTGTGTGTAAAGAAAAGAGTTGATGGACAAACTGACCAGTGTTGATCAGGTATTCCAGATAAATGTATAAACTAATGGGAACAGCTACATCTAAGCACCTATGATCTGCTCTCTTAATTAGAGGACATGATGAATTATATATCAATATCAGTATCCACAGGCCCTCTGAGGGCCTCACCAGAAGCAACTGAATCCATTCATACAACATGCTCACCACGTGAACGTCAGGACTGCTCACGGTCCTTGACTGAGTAACAGTCTGGGTTTAATTCCTGTCACTTACTAGCTGTGTGATCTTAGGCAAGCACCTAAGCTGCTTGATCCTCATTTTTTGTATCTGCACAATGGGATTAATAATTATAAACGTGAAAATATACACGAGAATCCAAAAAGACAAGACGTGACAAGTTTCTAGGACAGGATAGGTTTCTCAGAAATGGAAGGGATCACTATTACCAGTGCCACACAATAAGCCTATTTCAAAGCTATAGCTTATTTCCAAAAAAAAACAACAACAACAACAACTCTCAATAATACTGCTTTTATTTCCAGCATTTTCAAATCAATGATGTCTTCGTAGATCTCAATCTCCCTTATTAGGCCCCTCATATCCAGTGCAGCACTGTGCAGAGAATAAGAGAAGCAGGGCAAGAGGGAAAAATCCCTGATGGTGGAATGGGAAAGAAAGCCCTGAGCAAATGGCCTAGACGTGGGCCCGGCCGTCCTGACACAGGCACATCCTCTGTGTTCTTGGAGAGTCAAATGCCGATCCCAAGACTGTGCGGAGAAATCAAACATTGCTGAGGGACTGAAGAGGGGTCTGACAGCCAGGTCCTCTCCCCTGGGCCCCTCCCTTCCTACCCAGATTGAGTTATCTCCACATGTTGCCATGGCAACCTCCCATCAGAAGCACACCACCTCCAGTTCCTCTTCAGCACTGCAAAATGTCTAGGATGCTTTTTGAAACTGATTTTGTAATATCTGTGTTTTGTATGGGAGATGTGTGAGGGACAGAGGGGGAGTTCTGGTTGTTAATCTGTGGCTCAGTACATTAAACAAAAACCACCACAAACACACACAACACTGAGCTATGACAGACTATGCTAATGGAGAAGTAAAACATTTTGACAGCCTCACTCAGCTAAGTGTCAAACACTTGAGAGAAAAAAAATTGGTTTAAAAAGGAAAAATCGGCAACCAAGTACAAACAAGAACCTAAAAGGAATGAATTAAAGGCATTCCAGGTGTACAGAAAGACCTTCTAATGCTTCTAATAAAAACGAAAAAGGCTCCAATGAGGCTTACAGATCTCAGACTAGGGTGGCTAGAGTACACCAAGGGGGACATGGCAGTTCCGACCTTCGCAGGCAGCTGGGAAGGGTACCAGATAAACACAGCTTGTTAACTTCTTGCTATGCTGCTCACAGACCTTCAGTTTTAAGTTCTGCCTTAGGTTCCTCAATCTCACACTAATGACTTTTTTTTCCTTTTTCTTTTTCTGTTTTGTTTTTCTACACTAGTGACATTTTTAACATTCTTTGTTGGGGCGCTGTCCTGTGTAATAAGCAGGTCTAGTGGCATTCTTGGCCTAGTAGCATACCAACCCCCAACAAGTAGTGACTACTTCAAGACATTGCCAGACGTTCCCTGGTACTGCGGCTCTACTGGAAATGGTATTTATCCAGACCCGCTTCACAGATGAGAAAACTAAAGCCCAGAAAGGCCAAGGCCCAAGTCGAATGCCAGAGCTCTGAGTTATTGGCCAAGATGGTATCACAAGACATGGGAGCTATTTCTGGGTTCTTCATGTTCCATCATACCGAACTGTTATGTGCTGGGCCTCGGCTAAAGACAACAATATCCTAGTTCAAAATAAATGTTACCAAAGGCACATTTTGAAGAACTGAGCACCACTTGATCAACAGTATATTAGGAATACCTGAATGAGAAGCCTGTTACGTTTCATGGCCAACCATATGACTTTTCTCCTATAATTCCATTCAGAATAATTCAACAAATGTTCACTAAGTATTTCTTAGGCATCTTAGACATTATTTAAGCAGAGAAGAGTTTCTGCTTTGGTGCATTTGCGGTGCCATGAAGAGACAGTATGACAAGTTCATCAGTCCCCACGGCACATGTATAAGCCAAGTTCCATAAGAAAGTTTCCAACAAAGTCATATGGAAGCTCAAAAAAGAGAAAATTCACATTACTCTGGGAGTCAGAGACACTAGGGAGGAAATAGTCCTTGAAAAGGGATTTGCAGGATGGAAAAATCATTTAGAAAGAAGTGATACTATGAATGTGGGAAGCAAGGAACCACAGATTAGGACCACTGAATTGCCCCATTGCCTGGGAGTCAGGGAACACAGAGCAGGCAATGAGCTAGCAAGAAAAACCAGAGGCCGTAGAAGGGAAGGCTTTGTGTGCTTCTCTGGACATTGGCTAGTAATCTGTTCATCAATAGGAACAACTGGGCTTTGAAGCAGATACATGATTATAAATGAGGAAAATTATTTCAACCATAACTGATAAATAAATCAGAGATGGGATGATGGGCTGCAGTGCCATCACTGACTGTGTCAAGAAGGTGTCTTAGTCCATTTCAGCTGCTATAACAAAATGCCTTAGACTGGGTAACTTTTAAATAATAGAAACGTCTTGTTCACACTTCTGGAGGTGGGGACGTCCCTGATCAAGGTGCAGCAGATGTGGTGTCTGATGAGGATCTGCTCTTTGCTTCACAGGTGGTACCTTGTTGCTGTGTCCTTACAGGGTGGAAGGAGAGGGGAGCTGCCTTCAACCTCTTCATAAGGGCATGGACTCCATTCATGGTGGCAAAGCCTCATGTCTTTATCACTCCCCAAAAGGCCCTAGGTTCTTAATACCAATACAATGGAGATTAGGTTTCAACATGAATTTTGGAGGGACACACTCAGACCACAGCAGAAGGTTTCTGAGGCACAGCCTGGTTAAAAGGAGATAATACCACAAGGCAGTCTGTCATTCCTGGCCTGGAGCACTAAAGACAGAAAAAGGCGATTATATCAGTGTAAGTAGAGGGTACTGCAAATGCTGGCCTGAGGTTGGAGTGGCAGGAATAAGACAGGCCAGGACAAATACACGAGATGACAGAGACACGAGCTGTCGGGAGGTGAGGGAGGATAGAGGGAAATGTAACCATTATCTTCTGAATCTTAGTGACTGGAAGAATTACGGTTCCATGAACAGAAACCCTGAGGCCCAGGGGAAGAACTGATCCCAGGGAAGAATAGAAATTTTCAATGCCATGGAGACACTTAATACAAGTTCCATAAAAAATTAGAAAGATGGGAGCTTTGGCAAAAGATCAGGACCACAATTTAGTTCACAAAGAAACATAGACTACAGATTCTGTACAAAGCTGGCACTTTTAAGTTTTGATCATAGATTAGATCCCTACAGAAGAGAAGAGTGAATAAGAACAGTCTTAAAATATGCCTGGTTTAGGCCAGGCGCAGTGGCTCATGCCTGTAATCCCAACGCTTTGGGAGGCTGAGGTAGGTGGATCACCTGAGGTCGGGAGTTCGAGACCAGCCTGGCCAACATGGCAAAACCTAGCCTCTGCTAAAAATACAAAATTTAGCCAGGCGTGGTGGTGCATGCCTGTAATCCCAGCTACTTGGGAGGCTGAGGCAGGAGAATCCCTTGAACCCAGAAGGCAGAGGCTGCCGTGAGCTGAGATCACACCACTGCACTCCAGCCTGGGTGACAAGAGCAAAACTATGTCTCAAAAAAATTTTTTTTTTATATATATGCGTTTAAGATGGGTTTAAGATGCAAAAGCAAGAGGAAGGATGAGAAAAAGAAGTCTCTAAGGAATTTCTCTTTCTCTAGGTAGGAGAAGACAAACATAAGTAGTAAAAGTTCAAGTGTGCCAGAAAGATGAAGTAAGATGGGGCGTGTACGAGAGCCTGCGTGCCTCAAGGCTAGGCTTGCTTTTGATGAGGCCATAGCACAGCAGAGGAGGAAATGGGCTACTCTCTGGAGTTAGACAGACTTGGTTTACAGCCAGGCCTTGGCACCTGCCAGTTATGAGACATGGGACAAGTTACAAGGCTGCTCTGTGCCTTGTTACCCTCAACAAAATGAGGATAATTCCATTCTCTCCATGTAAGTTGTGGAGAGGTTAAGAGGTAAAGCACTGAGCTTAGTACCTGGTCCCATGAACAGTAATTCAAGACCAGCTCCTCCTCCACCCTCACGCAGACTGGAGGAGCACAAAGCAGTGACTCGGTGAGGACGGGGCTGCGCATCTCCAGCTACTGCTATTGGCTGAATGATTGGATGTGTCGTGATATGAACACAATAGAAGAACCAGTCAAGGAGAAAATAGGATTAAAGTGTAGAGAGAGAAGAAGTGGGATAACACTTTAACACAATATGACAGGGAACCACCAAATCTTTCTGAAAAAGGCCAGAGAGTAGATATTTTAGGCTTTGGGGGCATATAGTCTCCAGCAAAACTACTCAACTCTACCCTTGCACAGAAATTATGTAAACAAATCTCAATAAAACTTTATTTACAGAAACAGGCCATGGTTGGCCCATGGTTTGCTGACCTCTGCAATAAAAGATAGAATAATGCCAAGCAAGGCAAATTTTCTTCAACCTCTAACTCTAGAATAGCTGCTAAGTTTAGAGAGAAGGGTAAAACAGAGATGAGAAACATACATTGAACGAGTGAGACCAAAATTTTAAAGAGTCTCAACCAGAAGACTCTCAAGTGTGACAACTGGCTTCACATGTGTAACGTGTCGTTGTTGAGGAAGAAGAGGGCAGGAGAAAAGTCAGTGAGATTGGCTTAAAAACATGGAACATTCTCATGGAAAATAATAAGCAAGTTAAAGAAACACCTAAGTAAAAATATTTATCAAAATCCATCTACATTGCAAATTGAGAGAATTATAGTCTCTGACTCCTTACTGAGCTTCCTGTGCTGACTGGAGAACAGGAATACTACAACCTGATTTCCTGGTGACAGGTACTTGTGTCCAGTGCTTGGTAGAGGCCTCTTCTATCTGTTGGCCCTGTACATCCCTGAGCCACCCTCAGGCTCCCACCCCACTCCAAAATTGCCCCCTTAAAATGTCTCCTACTTCCTTTGCTAAAGGAATAGCAATTCGTCCTTCTCTATCCCTTTTCCATCAATCATCAGTTGAGTTACCATTTGAGGTATCTCAGAGGGACAAAATCTTCTAAGATCCTTGGACAAACCAGTATTATACTAGAGGGACCAGACCAAGCATTCAATACTGCCAGAGTCCTGGAAAACGCCTTCACTGGAATAGAGGAGACACAAAGTTGAATGACTCTGGTCTTATCAGAATGTCACTAAAGTTTTCAGCAGGGAAGATAAGGCAAGGAAAAATCGAATAAGCCTATGTAGAAAGAGAGAAATATGGAAACCCAGACACAGGTAAAGGCTACAAGCATCAGAGAGCAGAGGGTGAGTACTTACAGCCAGGAGCGAGGAAAGATGAATATGGCATCTCAGCCAGCCTTGAGGCAGGAGCTAGATCGGCAAAAGCAGGGATTGGGAAAGAGTGTTCCAAGTGGAAAAGACCCTGTGGGTGCGGGCCCATACTCAAATCAGCAAGCAGAGACCCCGTAAACAACACACAGGGCTGACACTGAAGGGGCAGGCAACAGAAGGGTCTGGTGGTTAAAACCCCCTGAGCCCTCCATATCAGAAGGTATGTGGCTGCTGGCTGGCCCTCCCTCTCCCGACTCATGCATCTCTGCTACCCCTATTCTGGCCACCCTCCCTCTCCCTTCCCCCATGGAACTCTGCATTGTCTCTGCAATCCAGTAACTGACACGAGGACATGTGGGCCAAGGGTCTGCCAGGACCTGGTGTAGCACTAAGTGCATTCTGTCAGGGCTGTGCCCACCACACCACTCCAGTGATCAGAAGTCTGTGCCTTTCCTCACTGGGCTCAGGCTGGTTGGCAAAGACCACGCGCAGGCGCCAAATCCAAAGGTGCTTTAATGGAAGGCTGGTTCAGAAATGCAGACTTGTTTCTATAGTCCATATGAAGTGCCACCTAGGTTTCTTTAGGGAAAATGTAAACATGTACAGCAGCTCCTCAAACAGAATCTTTCCTTTGACATCATTTCATTACCATTGAAACCGCCACTGCAAAATTATAACTCAGACGATGAAAGAGATCTGACCTAACCAACTTCATCTTGCTTCTAACCTCCAAGCTGTCCTTATTCATTCCTGGGCATAGAGTGAACTAACTTTGGGGGGAACTTAGTTTATAGTTTAAAACAAAGACTGTAACAGCCCTTTCCCAAAACAAACCCCCTTCTTGCCTGGGACTAGACTGCCTTTGTAGGACTAACAAGTTAGCTAAAAGATTAGAAATTATGGTTTAGGAGACATGCAGCTGGAGGCTACAAGATTCTGACCCTTCCCGAATTGCTTCTGGGGATAACATCACTATTGTAAAACCTAAGAATTGTGCTTGATATATTTTGCAGACCCTGCACTTGATGGATCAGCTGGCATCATCCAGATCAATAAACTGGCTTATCTGGTCTTGTGGTCCCACCCAGGAACTGACTCAGTGCAAAAGGACAGCTTAAACTCCCTATAATTTCATCTCTGACCCAACCAACCAGCACTCCTCACTCACTGGCCCCCTACCCACCACATTATCCTTAAAAACTCTAATCCCCGAATACTCGGAAAGACTGATTTGAGTGATAATAAAACTCCAGTCTCCCACACAGCCAGCTCTGAGTAAATTACTCTTTCTCTATTGCAGTTCCTCTGTCTTGATAAATTGGCTCTGTCTAGGCAGCAGGCAAGGTGAACTGTTGGGCGATTATAAAACGTTGATGAGAAAAATCATCCAATTCCCAGCCAAGGCCACTGTCTACGTGAAGTTGGCACATTCTCCCCGAGTCTGCGTGAGTTTCCTCTGGGAACTCCAGTTTCTTCCCATACCCCAAAGCTGTGCATGTGAGGTGAACTGTCAAGTCTACATGGTCCCCACTTATACTACAGGAGTGAGTGTGGGTGTGCCTGAGTGTGCCCTGAGATGGGATGGCGTCCCATCCGGGGCTGGTTCCTGCCTGGCATCCTGTGCTGCCAGGATGGGCTCCAGCCACTCTCGACCCAGAACTAAAATAAATGGGTTTTAAAAATGAATAAATAAATGAATGAATATAAATTATTATAAAATAAAAATTCATCAAGTCTACTATAATCATATAAATTCACAACAATATCCCATGCGGGCTGAGTGTGCACAGTGAGTCCACCCTATTTGTGATTGTTTTTGAGCTGCTTAGTGGTAGGACATGCTCCTGATGATTTTTGCTTTGCAAACATTTATTCCTTGATTGAACCCACCACGACCACAACCACCATCACTTACCAATGCACCAAAAACTGGGTAAATAATTCTCTTACCTGTTTTTTCTTCAACTTTCTTAAATGTATGTGCAGCTCACATTTATTTCAATGTTTAACATTAGAAGTGTTTTGGGTCTTTATATGGAAGTTTGATGATGTGTTTGTAATGAGAAATATGCCTTAGGAACTCAGCTCTTGCTTATATCAAGTGGGACTTACTGTACATGGCTTAAAAAACTAAACTGCACAAAACAGGGGTAAGTAATCTTCCAAAAATATTTGATGAATATTCATCGTGCTTTTTTAACACACATGGAAACATATTTAATATATACACTGTTTTGCCTCTCATCTTTTAAAAAATTTACTAATATACCTTGGAGTTTGTTCCATATCAGGAAATAGACACATACCTCATTATTATTAATAGCCACAGGATATTCTATGCATTAGATGACTGTACTGTAATTTATTTAAGTAGTGCCCTATGGATGGACATAGAGGTTATTATCCACTTTTGCCGTTACCAAACATGACAGCAAATATGTCAGCAAGCTGTGTGTCAGACTTTGTGCACACACATTTGTGTAATTCTGCAAGATAAATCCTAGCAGAAGTGGAAAATGTCAATCAAAGGGCATGCACCATTGAAAGCTCCTGAATGAGTAGGAAAGGCAAGAAAGGGGGGCTGGTAGGATCAGAGACATCTGTGTCAAGGTGGGAAATCTGGACAGAAGAGTCGAGAGGATTAAAGGAAGGGAGATGATGGAGAAAGACCATTTAGGAAGCAGTAGCAATGTGCTGGCAAGAGAACGTGAATGAAGGCGGGTAATAGAGAGAATAGAAGGAAAGGGATTTAGGACCAATGCAGGAGAAATCACAGAAGGGAAAATTAATCGTTAGTGACTGATAGTATGGTGAAAGGAACAGGGAGCACAGCAGGTGGGTAAGACAGCGAGGAAAGGAGAGGGAAGAACCAAAGTCTCCTACAGCGGTTCCAAGCCTGAAATGTCAGGAGGACAAGGCTGTCAGAACAACACCCTCACCATGGGAGATGCTGACTTGAATGAAGGTGAGCTTCACAGTGCATGTGGTGACCTTGAGATATTTATGGGACAAACAGGTAGATGTTTTTAACTGTGGCTGAAAATGTACCATGGAGCTCAGGAGAAGGGACAGGACTGGGAACAGAGATTTAGGCACCCCCCACAGAGGTGACGGCTGAAGCCTGGGATGGGACAAGGCCACCCAGGGAGAGATGGGTACAGAGTGCCAAATGCCACTTCTCTCTCAGTTCACCAACATTTAAGGAGGAAAGGGATGATCTGGGGCCTGGACCCACAGTCATCTATCAACACAACCCAAAAAAACACCAAAGGAAGCAAAGGAAGCAAGACTGGAGCTGCATTCAACCAAGCTGGCACTGAGCAGAATCAGCACAGAGCAAAGGGCAGCAGTAAATCAGAGAGGATTTTTCACAGGACAGGAAGACTGTTTGGTGTTCATAAGCTAAAGAGAAGGTTTAAGTGAAGAAAGCAGAATACTGAAGAAGAGACAAAGGAGGTAATTGATATGTTGCAAAATTCAGGATAACTGGCTCCAGGTGCCTCCTCATCAAGACTGCTGAGAAAGACTGACCACCTGAAAATTAGCCCACTGTGTAGTACTGCCATGGTCTCTTTTATTTGTGGTTTCTGGCTCCATTTCCCATTTTCTGGTAGTTTTTGCTTCCATTGGAGATGCTGTGAGCCACTAATCCCCAATGGTGTTTCTGCAGTAAAAGAAGCTTCTAACAAAGAGGCCCACAGCAAAATGTCACCGACACAGGCTGTCGTCTAAATGTGCTGTTTTTGTGTAACCTTATCATGGAGGACTCTTTTGTCTAGTTATAGCAAACCGTCTGCTAAATCAGAAATAAATATCTAGAAAATGCCACAGAAACAAGCAGCAACACAAAAGATGACATACCACTCTTTCCAAGGCCCATCGTATTAGATACTTTTCAAATCACTGTTGGCAATGAAATTAAAATATTCTTTCTGAATATGTCCCATGTCTCCCAGGAAAGGAAGACATTAATGTTTCTTCTTCAGCTCATTCTTTTATTGTCAGGTCAGTAAGAGCATTATATTCAGCTAGCCACTTCTTTCAGATATTAAATTATCTTCTTACTCACTTCTTTCCTAGACACAATGAGCACTTACAATTCAATTTTCCTTAAAAATAAGCCCCAGTTTCCCCAGAGTATAGTTTATCTAAGACTTTGGTTCTCTTTACCGCCACTTCTATTTCCTGGTAACAAAGTCCCAATTTTCAAAGAACTAGTTCTGCAGTCAGTACTTGGGAAAAGGATAAAACTCAAGTCAATAATATAGTATATGAAACACAAAATCAGAAAGTAAATTTATAAAAGGCAGAAAAGAAGGGATGAGCCATGCTGTGCAACATCTGTGTTAAATACGGCAGAGCACAAGGACCAGGGTCCAGCCCCGCTTCATTAATACCTAACACACTGTTGAAAAAACAGCCTTCTCTCCTCGCTCCCACCCCAAGAAAAAAGGAAAAGGAAGTAGATAAAACTTCATCCATCAACCTCAAAAAAGAAAAGAAATGATTTTTGCAGAATGCCTGGCCTACAGAAGATGAAAATATACTGAAAATTCTCACTCATACACTCCAATTTCAAGAAAAGTAAGATGAGGAAATGGATAATAGGCTAGAAAGCTCAAGCAAAATGGCATTGGTACAGATGAGTCTTAACCATTGCTGCAGTATCTCTAGACCTCAGCAAAGGCCATCAAAACTTATAACAGCATGTTCTTTGGGCAGTTCTCTATGAACCAGGGAAATGCTTCAAGCCTGAGACTAGCCTCCAACCCATGGGAAAAGACACACCCTGAGGAGACAGACCCTGGTTTAAGACCTTTAACTAAATCTCAGAAGAGAAAGCACAGCTCAGGTCTCTCAAAACAGGCTACACTCAGGCTCAGCCAATCTCCATCCTCATACCCCTTTACCTACCAAGCACCTTCAGATCGTAGAAAACTTACATATAATACTCAATGTCCTCAAACTGCAGTTCAGAGAGAAAGGTAAACAGGTCTCATTTAACACAGAAAAGATAACATGCAGAAAGCTTTATTTTGTCAAAACAAATAATAGTTGTAGATAAAGCTGTACATGTTAAGCTGAGCAATATGACAAACAGCAAGCATGTATATAAACATACTACAAACAGCAAAAAGAAAGGTTCAAAGCATTCTTGAGAAAATTGATGAAGATGCAGTTGGAAATAAAACATAACTAGAAAAACAAAAGTAAATTGCCCACGAATACAAAATTTCAGTAGTAATTAAAATTGATATAAGGGTAGTCAAACAATGGCACACAACATAAAATGCAGAAACAGGCCCACACATATATGGTCAATTGATTTTCAACAAAGATAGCAAGGTATTTCAAGAGCCAAAGGAAAATCTTTTTCAAAAGTGGTGATGGAATAACTGAAGAGTCAACTGTAAGAAAAAATGGACTCTGACTCCCACCTCACACCATATACAAATAGTAACTAGAAATTGATTGTGGGCATGAACATAAAAGCTAAAACTATAAAACTTCTATAAGAAAACACGAGAAAATATCTTTGCAAACTGAGGGTAGAAAAAGATTTCTTAAATAAAGCAAAGAAAGCAATACCATTCAGAGAAATTAAACTTTAAAACTTCTGCTCAGAAAGACATGGCTAAGGAAATAAAAAGTCAAGCAACAGACGGAGGGAGAAAATATGCGCAATACATATATCTGGCAGAGGAGCCACTAAAAATATATACACAAAGACATAGTCAAAAGCACAATACTTAAATTAAAATGGAACACTAAAACATGTTCAATTAACTCAAAAAGGTTAGGAAAACAAAAAATAGATAATAAAATAGTGTATCTAAAGAATAGCATATCAATAATTATATCAAATATGAATGTTCTAAATGTACCAATTAACAGAAATTATAAGGATTGCATTATTCAAAAAAGCCAATTATGTGCTATCTATAGATCATTCACCTCAAATATAATTATATAAATAGATTAAAAGCAAAATGTAAAAAAGATATACCATGTCAACATGAATCAAAAACAAACGAGTAGATATATTAATATCAGACAAAGTAGATTTCAGAGCAAAAACAACTACCAAGGATACAGAGAGACATTACATAATGGTGAAGGGTCAATTCATCAAGAAAACATAACATACTAAATGTATATTTACCTAACAGTAGAGCTTCAAAACACATGAAAAAAAAGAACTGAAAAAAGAAACAGATCAATCCATGATTTTTTTTTTTTAATGGAGTCTTGCTCTGTTGCCCAGGCTAGAGTGCAGCGGTGCGATCTCCATTCACTGCAACCAACCTCAGCCTCTCGGGTTCAAGCAATTCTTTTGCCTCAGTCTCCCAAGTAGCTGGGATTACAGGCATGCACCATCATGTTCAGCTAATTTTTGTGTTTTTTAGTAAAGACGGGCTTTCACTATGTTGGCCAGGCTGGTCTCAAACTCCTGACCTCAGGTGATCCACCCGCCTTGGCCTCCCACAGTGCTGAGGTTACAGGCGTGAGCCACCGCACCCAGCCACCAATCCACAATTATAGTTGGAGGCTTCAATACTACTTTCTCAGTAACAGAACTAGTAAGAAAATCAAAGATGCAGAAGAACAGAACAACGCCAGTATCCAACTGGAACTAATTGAAATTAATAGAATACCATACCCCATGACAACAGAATATGCATGTGTTTCAAGTGCACATGGGACATTCACTAGGATAAACCATATTCTGGTTCAGAAAACATGAAGTATATCCTCTGACTATAACGGGATTAAATTAGCAATCAACAATGGAAAGATGACAAGAAAATCTTTAAACATTTAGAAATTAAACAATGCAATTCTAAATAATCCAGGACTTAAAGAGGATGCTTCAAAAAAGAATTTGAAAATATTACAAATGGAACAAAAATGAAAACAGAGCATGTCAAAATTTGTAGGATGCAGACAAAGCAGTGCTTCAAAGGAGTTACATCATTAAATGCTTATATTTTTAAGGAAGGCAGGTATCAAAGCAATAATCTTAGTTTCTACCTCATACAAAAAGAGATGAACAATGAACAGGCATGGCAAGCAGAAGTAGAGAAATAATAAAGAAATCAGAAATCAATGAAATTGAAAACATTGCAAAGGCAAAATAAATAAAACAGAAAGCTGATTATTTGAAAAAGAAATCAATAAAATATATAAACCTCCAGAAATGCTGACATAAAAAGAGAGAAGACACAAATTACCAATATCTGAACTGAAAGAGGAGATATCACTAGACCCCACAGACATTAAAAGAATAATAAATAATACAACAACAACTTTATGTACATGAATCTTTCAATTTAGATGAAATTCATCAGTTCCTCCCTAAACTACCAAACCTACAAACCTTACTCAAAATGAAAAAAGATAAACCGAATAGTACTCTGTTATAGAAATAGAATCCATAATTTACAATCCTTCTCTGAAGAACAAACCTCCATGCCCAGGTAGTTTAATTAACAAACTCTACCAAACATTTAAAGAAGAAATAACTCCAATTCCACACAGAGTCTTCTGGAAAAATATAAGAGGAAGTAATGATTCTTGTTATTTTATAAGGCCAACATTATCCTGATACCAAAACCAAAGAAAATATAAAAGGAGAAAACTATAGACCAATGTTCTTCATGAACATGATGCAAAAATCCTCAACAAAATACTAATAAAAAGAATCCAGCTAAATATATGAAAAAATATTACACCATAAACAAAGTGAGTTTATCCCAGGAATGTAAGGCTAGTTTAGTACTCAGAAATCAACTATGCAATCTAACATATTAAGAATATAAACAATTAAAAATACATGATCACGTCAATTGACAATTGTCAAAATTCAATATCTATTCATGTTAAAAAAAATCTTAGCAAACTATAAATAGAAGATTTCTGGGAGCTCATAAGACTATTCACTCTCACCATTCCTATTCAACATTACACTAAAAGTCTTAGCCAGTATAGTAATGTAAGAAGAAGAAATAAAAGGCAAACAGATTGAAAAGGAAGAAGTAAAACTGTCCTTTTTTGCAGATGATATAATTCTCTAAACAGAAAATTTCAAGAAATCTACAAAAAAGTAAAAATGAAACTCCTAGTACTAATAAGTGAAAACATCAAGTATGCAGGTATAAGACAAACACACTAAAATCAGCAATATTTTTATACATTGACAATGTATAATTGGAAATAAGTTTTATAAAGCATTTACAATAGTTCCAAAACATTAAATGCAGGTAAATCTAATAAAATGTGTGCATTAACAGTATGCTGAAAACTTCAAAACACTGATAAAAGAAGTTAAAGGAGATCTAAATAAATGGAGAGACATACTGCATTCAAGAATTGAAAGACTAAACATAGGAAAGATGTACATCTCCCTAAATTTATCTATAGATTTAAGAAAATGCCATTGAATTCCAGTAAGATTTTTTTTCTAGATATAGACAAGTTGATTCTAAAATTCTTAGGGAAAGGCAAAGGAACTAGAACAACTAAAACAATTTTGAAAAAGAAAAATACTAAAGGAATACACTACCTAATTTGAAGACTTACTAGAAAGCTACAGTAATCAAGACCATGTGGTATTAGCAAAAGAAAAAAGAAGCAGACCACAACAGAATCCAAAAGTAGATCCACAGAAATATGGCTATATTATTCCTTTCACAGATACTAATGCAATTCAATTTGAAAAGGTGGTCTTTTCAGCAAATGATGTTAGAACAACTGAACACTAATATGCAAAAAATAAGTTGCAATCTATACCTCACACATCATAATTAGTTGTACTCTATACCACACACATCAAAAATTAATTTAAAATAGATAATAAATCTAAGTGTAAAATATAAAGCTATCAAAATTTTAGGAAAATTCCTTTGGGATCTGAAGTTAGGCAAAGATACTTAGACATGACACCAAAAGCATGCTCCATAAAAGAAAAAACTGATAAACTGACTTCACCAAAATGAAAAACATTTTTCTGCAAAAGACGCTATAAAGAGAATGAAAAAGCTACCCACTGGGAGATAATACTTTCGAATCACATATCCAACAAAGGTCATGTATCCAGACTATATTAAAAACTGCCAAAACTCAACTGTAAGTAAATAACACAATTTTGAAAAATGGTTAAATGACTTGAAAAGCCATATTACTAAAAAAGACATAAAAATGGCAAACAAGCACATGGAAAGGTATCTGACATCATTATCTATTAGGGAAATGCAAACTAAAACCATGATGAGATACTACTGCATACCTATTAGAATAGTGTAAGTTAAAGATGCTGCTTATATCAAATGCATAGAGGAACCAGAACTCTTACACATCGCTGGTAGGAGTACAATGGTATAATCAGTCTTGAAAAACAGTTTGACAATTTTTTATAAATTAAACATACACTTGCCATATGACCCAGCAATCCTATACCTAAGTATTTACCCTTGAACAGGATTCAACCTATGTCCTCAGGCCAAATCCAGCAGCAGCCCCACTGTGCCCAGGTCCTTTTCATTGACATATTGTTTATGGCTGCATTTGTGCTCTAACAGCAGAGTTGAATAGCTGCAACAGAGACCACATGGTCAGCAAGGCCAAAGATATTTACTCTCTGGTCCTTTACAGAAAAAGCTTCCCAACATCTGGTCAGAAAAAAAACCACAAGAACCTGTATGCAAATATTTATGGCATTTCCAGTCATAATTGCCAAAAACTGGAACCGACTCAAACATCCCTCAAAAGAAGAACAAATAAACAAACTGTGGTACAGCCATATAATGGAATACTATGCAAGAATAAACAGGAACAAACTATTGATATACATAACAGTTTGGATAAATCTCAAAAGTATTAAGCTGGGTTAAAATAAACACTCTCAAAAGGTTACATACTATACAATTTCATTATATGACATCCCCAAAAAGACAAAACTATAGTGGCAAGAACAGATCAGGGGTTGCCAGAGTTTAGGTGTTGAGGATGTAAATAAAGCGACTTTTGGAGGATCATAAAACTGGGCTGGATTCTGATTATGGTGGTAGTTTACACAAATCTTACATTTGTTAAAAGTCATAGTACCGTATACCCTAAAAAATCAAGGTTGATTTTACTCTATGCTAGGTTAGAAAGTGAAATATTTTTCAAGATACACTTTACTCTTCATATTATGATTTCCTTGTAGAAGATATTTATTCACTTACAGTGTCTGAGGATTAACATGCAAACATAGTCTCAATGTATAACTTATGGAATGGCTTTTTTTTTTTTTTTTTTTTGAGACAGAGCCTCACTCTGTCACCCAGGCTAGAGTGCAGTGGTGCAATCTGAGCACACTGCAACCTCCGCCTCCCAGTTCAAAGGATTCTTCTGCCTCAGCCTCCTGAGTAGCTGGGACTACAGGTGCCTGCCATGTCCAGCTAATTTTTCTATTTTTAGTAGAGATAGGGTTTCACCATGTTGGCCATGCTGGTCTCAAACTCTTGATTTCAGGTGATCCGCCTGCCTCAGCCTCCCAAAGAGCTGGGATTACAGACATGAACCAGAGTGCCTGGCCTAGATGGCTTTTTTAGTTGTAGATTTGCTTCTTTTCATCTTCAACCCTCATTCTATGCTTTGATTTTATTTATTTATTCATTTATTTAGAGACACAATTTCACTTTGTCACCGAGTGCAGTGGCACAATCTCGGCTCACTGTAACCTCTACGTCCCAGGTTCAAGTGATACTTGTGCCTCAGCCTTCCAAGTAGCTGGGACTACAGGCATGTGCCACCACACCCAGCTAATTTTTGTATTATTAGTAGAGATGGGGTTTCACCATGTTGGCCAGGTAGTCTCAAACTCCTGACCTTAAGTGATCTGTCCACCTTGGCCTCCCAAAGTGCTGGGATTACAGGCATGAGCCACCATGTCTGGGCCATTCTATGTTTTTAAACTAAATACAAATTCCTGGGCCAATAAGGGACCAGGAATGTAAACCCATTGTGGTTGGATTCATGATGAAGGCATATAAAAAACGATTCCAAGAGACCACAGGATAAGTCATATTCATAAACTATTCACCCTCACACTCTGCATCCACCTGGAGTTGTATAATTCAGAGGCAAGTCTGCCGAAATTTATTCACAATGTGGGTCCCTTCTTCCAGTTTCTCAGAATGTACTGTCCACAATGACAAAGAGCACCGTATGTCAAGTCCCCAGCTTGAGAAGTAACAGGAAGACAAGCTTGGGAAAGCCAGACCTGCCAATCATCAGCTGTGTGCCTTGACCAAGTCATTCAAACTCTGCATGCCTCAGTTTCTTCATTTATGAAAGGAAGATTTCCGTTATCCTCCACATTGCTTCCAGCTCAAATTGAGTTCATGTGATTATTAGCTTCTAGTTAATTAGTCAAAATGTCTAGGAACTACATTTATTAAACATTAAAAAGAAAACTGACACAGAGGGAACATTTATGGCAAAAAGGAAACCAATTACAAAAGAAATAGTCTCAGCCTTTTTATAAAATTTAAACAGGAAGACTCTTAAGTTTCCCCCAGCATCCCTCACCTCTCAAAAGCACCTGGAAGCAAATGGTCTCTGAATGTGCTGCCAACCTCTGAAATCACTGACAAAGGATCTTCTTCAACAATTCCTGAGCACTCTGGACCCTCAATCTGTCGCATTGTACATTAAGCAATAAGGTTCAATAGAAACTGTGGAGGTTATAGACTAGGTTTCCTGGTACAACTGATAGAGGGATTTACATTCCCTGCACCCCACAGATACTAAGAGAATAGCTGACAGATCAAAACCACATCACCCACCACCAGTTTTGAGTATTTGGAAAACCTACTGAAGCAGGAAAATTCCCCTGACTCCTTCACAGGTAGGAGCTGGAGTGCCCAGGTGCTAGAACTAGCCGGCCACTTCGGTGCCAGCAGGGGCTGACTCCGCTTGCTCAGTCCCACTGTGTTCCACCCCTTGAAGAAGGGGGAGCATGGGTAAGTGGGTGCAGGAGCCAGGACAAGCGCTTTTGGATGCTGGCAGGAGCAAAACTGCCTGTGACCCTGTGGCAGCGTCTTGGGTGCCTGCGACCCCTAAAGCCCCAGAAAGAGTGTTACAGTCATTGCTCTTTTAGCTTTGCTGTCCACAGATGGCTTAAGTGTTAACAGCTCAGTGGAGGGTCCACATGACAGCCTTCTGCACCTGCACCTGAGTTCTTGTCCAGCATCGAGGAGGAATGAGGTCATGCAAACAAATCAGACATGGTAAATGTGGGGGATTTTATTGCTGATGAAAGTGGTTCTCCACGGGAAGGAGAGATGAAAAGGGGATGGAGTACAAAGATAATATTTCCCCAGAGTCTGGCCATCCCTGGCTGGACTCCTCTCTGAAGCAACACCAGCAAGCCATCCCTCGAAGTCAAGCTGCTTCTCTCCAACCTCCAACCATAGTCTCTGGCGTCCCACTGCTTCTCCTCCTCTTCTTCTCCTCTTCTCTTCCCTGCTGTGTGGAACCTGGGGTTTTTATGAGCGCAGGATGGGCATGTGGGGCAGGCCATGGGTCATTTTGGAAAAGGTAATATTCCAGCGGGAAAACAGGAATGCATATTCTCACTTTGGGCTGCAGTTCTAGGCTTGAGGGTGGCGCCGTCATTCTTCCCAGAATTTCCCTACCTCCTGTCCCTATCACTACCTGATGAGTAGGAAAGACACATATTAAGGATATGGAAAAAGAACCATCATCCAGCTGGCAACAACGAAAGATTGTTGTATTTACGTTTCTATTTGAATTATATACACAAAGATGTGAAAGAAAACGATACTCCACACAGACTGATAACTCGTCAATCTGTGTAAGCATTGTTGCTTCTAATTATAATAGGCTTTCTAAAATGGGTAGCATGATTCATGGTGCTAAGAACCTGCTTCCTGCCAACAGTATTAAACTGTAATATTTCTTACATCCATTTAGTCCTTGCTAATATGGGATGTAAATGATTCGCTTGAACTAGAAGTAAATACTTCCCAAGGGTATTACCACAGCTAATGGCTCATGGTTTAAAACTTCCCTGGTGCTGAAGAATCATTTTTGACTACTAAGAAATCATTATATATCCATTTATTTGTAGTGGAGAAAAATGGAACTGAAGAAAGAACTGAATGTCAGAATACTGGAGATATAATTCTCAGAACTGTGACATATCAGAAAGTTTAACACATTTGAATCAATCGAAGTAAAAAAGTATGTGCAGTAAAATAATAGGCAAAGAGGCTGAAGAAAATATTCACATGAAATACCACAAAGTATGATATCTATAATATATAAAATTAACAAACTCACTAAAAAATCAAGGCATCAAGAGATAAATGAGCAAAACAGATTTATACAATTCACTAAAAAAGAAAACACTTGAAATTTTCAATGTCAACTAATTATCAAACAAAACTTAAGGAATCCTCACGCTCCCCTCCATCTCTCCCATGTGCTAGTGCCTATGACTGATACAGTGACCAATACATCCTCAAAGTGCTAATGCATTGGAAATGTTTATCATCCCTTTTGCAAACAATAGTGCAATGTAGCCCACTGAAACACTCTCTAAAGTAGAAAAAAAGAGACATTTAAGAGCATTACAATCAGGTAATGTTTAGGAGCATTCTTGGTTGAAAGGTACCAATATTAAATAATAAGAGACATGGATGTTTACAATGACCTTAAACTTGTAAGTACAGTGAAATTACATTAAAATATGGATGCATATTTTAATAACCAAAAATTTGAAACCATTTAAGGGTCAATCAGCATTGGAATCGGTGAAATAACATAAGGTATCTCTATAGAACATTATGCAGCCATAATAAAGAATACTGTAGGCTGAGCACGGTGGCTCACGCCTGCATTCCAGAACTTTGGGAGGCTGAGGCAGATGGATTGCTTGATCTCAGGAATTTGAGACCAACCTGGACAATGTAGTGAACTCTTGACTCTACAAAAAATTAGCCAGGCATGGTAGCGCAGGCCTGTAGTCCCAGCTACTTGGGTGGCTGAGTTGTGGGTTGTTTGCTTGAGCTCAAGAGGTTGAGGTTGCAGTGAGCCGTGATCACACCACTGCACTCCAGCCTGGGCAAGAGTGAGACCCTGTCTCAAAAAAAAAAAAGAATGCTGCAGGTCTGCATTTTATGGCATGCAAAGAGGTCCATGATATATAATTGAGTGAAAAAAAGGAAGGCATAGGGCAATATGCACAGTACGTCCACATTTTTTTGTAAAAAAAATAGCACTTTATTATATATGGTTTAGTATATATATGTATGTGTATAAAAACATCTAGAAGTATACATTTCAACTCATTAACACATAAAAAGGAGCTTATAACCTTTAGTTTTCAACTTTTTACCCTTCTCTATCATATACATTTTTCACATGAATAACTTTTTACTTAAAAAAATCAACTGTACCTTCAATTAAATAAGCAAAATATTTAAGTAACCATGTTGAAGCAGCAAGACTGTGATGATATAAATCAAACTTGAAAGATTTATTTTAAATAAACATTTGTATAGAATTATATCATCAGTGACGACAGAGAATCTGACTTCTTTTCCTATTTGGATGCCTTCTATTTCTTTCTCTTGCCTGAGTGGACTGGCCAGGTGTTCCAGTGCTATGTCGAATGGGACTGGTGAGACTAGATATCATTATCTTGTTCCATTTCTCAAGGGGAATGGTTCCAGACTTTGCCCATTCAGTATGACATTGGCTGTGGGTGTGTCATAGATGGCTCTTGTTATTTTGAGATATAGCCCTTTGGTGCCTTGTTTGTTGAGGGTTTTTATCATCAAGGGATGTTGAAGTTTATAAGAAGCTTTTACTTTGTCTATTGAGATGACCAGATAGTTTTTTGTTTTTAATTCTGCTTATGTGCTAAATCACATTTATTGATTTGCATATTTCAAACCAGCCCTGTATCCTAGGAATGAAGCCTACTTGATCATGGTGAATTAACTTTTTGATGTGCTGCTGGATTCAATTTCCTAGTGTTTTGT
>CAUYLG010046441.1:0-45000 GCA_963573385.1 Cacajao melanocephalus | reverse complement strand
TCTTGCTTGCTCACTCTCATATGATCTTTTTCTCTCTCTCTCCCACGTAATGACTTCTGTCACATGAGGATGCAGCAAGAAGTCCCTCGCCAGATGCTGGTGCCTTGATCTCGACCTTCCCAGCTACCAGAAAAGAGGAAATAAATTTCTGTTCTTTATAAATTACCCAGCCTCAAGTACACTGTGATAGCAACACAAAACAAACTCAGACACACATACACACGCATAATTTTCACCAGGTATTTATCTGCAGGAAAACTTATATTGATGGGCAAATGAAATGAATGCAGCCACATTGATGTTTCAAAATAATGGCTTCACGCCACAGCCCAGCACCATCACTAAGCGTTCCTTTACAGCAAGTCTAGATGAAGCTCATGCAACCCTATTCAAAGACTTTTAAATGTTACGGTTTCTTAATTTTTCAGGTGGAACACAGCAACATTTGCTGAGTTCAAGGGACTTACGATGATCTCAAGAGCAGTCATTCACAATACATAGTCCATTTAAATTCTATAGAATAAAGATCATTTTAACCTTTTTTTCATTCACACATTATGGAAATGTACATAGAGCTCACACACATTCTTGAAAAGGCACTTTCCAATCCAAGATTAGTAGCCCAAAGGCTCTAGTTCTGCATATCTTCTGGGGACCTGTGTGATTTCAAAAGGGGAGTTTTAATGGAGTCAAAATTGAGAACAAATAACAAGATTTTATACAGTCTTTCTAGTAAGTATTTGTGGATTCATCACTTTTCATTCATTCAATTACCACCCTCGGAAACAATGTCCCATCATATAATATAGTTTCTCCTTCTTTAAAATTGTTATTTTGAACTGGGTAAAAAGTGATCTCCTTAAACATAAAGATGTAAGGAAAGAGAAAATACAAGGACAAGAAGGATCTATTGATAAATTACCAGCACTCATGGGTACCTTTGGATATGGTGGAGGCAGAGCCAGAATGGGTATTGGTTTAAAAATGAGACTACCTTCTCACCTACAATGCTGTATTCTTAAGATAATTATTCATATAATTTCAAAATATGTACACAGGAAAAAAAGACTAGTTGTATGACTCAAATGTTCATAGTGGTCCATTCTGAAATTTGGAAGGTGAGTAATTCTTATTCTCTCCTTTTATCTTTCTCCTAGGAAGGAAGAAAAGAAGGGAGGGAGGGACGTATGCATCTGTTACCATCCCTTGACATTGCTGACCTGAAACCCACCAGGGCTCCTGGGACTTCTCAGATCACGAGTTTCAAAAGAGTGAGGGAGAGCCAGGAGCTTTCCAACATGCTTTCATATCTCTGGGTCCCTAATAACCAAATCACACGGTTTCTCTGCACCATGCCTGGCAGACCTGGGGCTGCCTGCCGAGCTGACAAAACCCTGTTTCTCTTGGAACCAAGCACCCTCCAGTGGGCACTTTGTGTGATGGTATCCTCCATGCCCACCCCACCAGTCCCTGCCAGCCACAGCTAACAGCATGGCTGGAATCAGGCCCCCTCCACAGACAAGTCATACTCTCTGGTGTGGGAGCCTTGAGTTGGGTCTGTAGGACTGTTACATCTCTTCATGTAACCAACCCTCTATCATAGGCAGCCATACTTCATCCTGTGGCCAGGAGAACAAAAAAAACTTGGCCGCAGAAAAAGAATTAAACAGAACTGCAAAAATGCACAGAGGCAGAGGTGACGGCCAGAGTCCCCTTCCTTCAGGAATAAGCCTTATGATTCCTTATGATAAACCCTGATTTTGGCTTACGACAGCTCAGGCTGGTTTCTGTGACTTACCCGTTATGTTTGTCCTAATATTTCAAGGCCTGCTGGGTGGACCCCAAGGACTTTGATCTGGTGAGTGAGGCAAACATGCAGGACAGAATTCAGTAGGAGCCATAGAGCAAAATGCTTCGTAATGTCTTTCTTATTCTTATTCTCTCTACTTCTGCTACTTCTAAAAAAAAAATCAAAGATGATAAATCTTCTGCGGAAGGCCCTGACTGGCTGTTTGGATGAGTTCTGCATTTGATTCTGGGAGGAGTCTGAATAGTGATGTCCTCGAAGCCATGGTCACGCGCTCTAAATGTGCGCACCGCAGGTCCCTTTCCGCGCGGTGTCCTCCTCCAGCCACATGTGGAAGCACTGTCAGGTCTGTGTTCATCTCGTTCCATGTCAGGCACAAATGCCAGATGCTCTGCAAGCAACCTCCTGCATCCTCCCTCGTCTTCGCGCATCCTCTCCCGACTCTGACAGATGGTATTGTCTCCGCCCCACAGATGAGGGCAGGGAGACGCTGTGGGTTAGGCAGCACGCCCAGCTGCCCAGCTAACAGGTACAAAACCAGGACCCTCCACATTCGACTCCTGCCCTTTTTACCACACCTGTCCCCTCTCAGATGCTCCAGAAGCTACTGGTGACGCCTTGGCAGTAGAACGCTGCCTCCACAATAACTTGGGGCCTCTGGCAGGTGAGTACCCAACCTTGCTGGCCCACGGATCCTCAGCAGCCCTGGAGGCACAGGCTTGTCTGAAGGACCCAAGTCAAATGTCACCACTCCCATTTTTGTTCCACGGCTCTCCTCCCATCTGTATCACAGCATTTTCATCTAGATCACACGTCCCTTTCCTCTTGTATAAATTCCAAGTCTAAATGTCTCAGACCAGCTTTCCCGAAGAGCAGCAAAGGCAAGCTCTCTCATGGCGAGTGCCTCTGCTTCTTGTCACTTCATTTCCTTGTGGAGACATTATGATGCCCACAGCTTGGACTAATCTCTTCCCAGCACCTGGCTCAGAGGACAATTTCCACTTACAGCCTGAGCTGTGTGAGCGCAAAGCCAACTTCAGGGTCCATCGCCTGGAGGACTGGTTAAAATGCAGAATGCTGGCCCCAGCCTGTGTCTCTGATTCTGTAGGTCTAGTGTGGGGTTTAAAATTTTACATTTCTAACAAATTCTTGGGTATGGAAGCCTGAATAATGGCTCCCAAAAATATATAGGTCCTAATCCCTGGGACCTGTAAACATTACCTTGTATGGCAAAAGGGACTTTGCAGATGTGACTCACTAAAGGTGCTTGACACAATAGATTATCCTGGATTATCTGCTAAACCCAAAGTGTAATCTCAGGGGTCTTTATGAGAGGGAGGCAGAGGAAGAGTAAATGACAGAAGAGGGGAAGGCAAGGTGACAAGAGGGAGCAGAGATTGCAGTGGTGTGGTCACAAGCAAAGGGATACAGGCCACCACCAGAAGCTGGAAGGGGCAAGGAATGGCAGGTTCTCTGCTGCTACAGCTTCCAGAAGGAACAAACTCTGCTGCCATTTTGATTTTAGCCCTGTAAGACTCAGCTCAGACTTCAGGCCTCCAGAACTGGAGGGACTTTTTTTTTTTTTTTTTTTGAGACAGTGTCTTGCTATGTCACCCAGGCTGGAGCGCAGTGGCACTATCTTGGTTCACTGCAGCCTCAAATTCCCAGGCTTAAGTGATCCTCCCACCTCAGCTTCCCTGAGAAGCTGGGACTACAGGAAAGCACCACCATGCCCAGCCTACATTGGTGTTTTAAGCCACTAAATTTGTGGTAATTTGTAACAACAGCCACAGGAAACAAAAACAGCCTGTGATGCTTCTATTGCTGTTTGGGGGTTCACACTTTGCAACCACTGCAAGACATCTGTATTAGTCTGTTCTCATGCTGCTAATAAAGACATACCCAAGATTGGGTAATTTATAAAGAAAAAGAGGTTTAAGGGGCTCACAGTTCCACATGGCTGAGGAGGCCTCACAATCATGGCAGAAGGTGGATTACATGGCAGTAGGCAAGAGCGTGTGTGCAGAAGAACTGCCCTTTATAAAACCATCAGATCTCATTAGACTTATTCACTATCATGAGAACAGCCTGGGAAAAACCCACCCTATGATTATTCAATTACCTCCTACCAGGTCCCTCCCATGACACCTGGGGATTACGGGAGCTGCAATTTAAGATGAGATTTGGGTGGGGACACAGCCCAACCATATTAACATCTATCCCTGGCCATACCTAACACCACTGGGAGGATCAGGATCTGGCTAATGGTCCCCTGGAAACTCTGATGATGAATCTGAACAGTCCACTACAAGATGAGTACGCAGCCCTCCCATCCACTCCCTTCTCTTTAACTCGCACAATGGGAAAGCACACAACAGAGGAATTACAGAGCTGAATTCCAGCCCTGCCTCTACCACTCACTGGCCTGGTGGCTAAGCCAGTCCCTCAGCCTCTCCAGACCTCAGCATCTGCATCTGAAATTCGTGTATAACACCACCAGCCTCAAAGCACCCTCAAGAGCATTAAATGACATAGTATGTGTAAGCTCCGCCTGGCTCATGGCAAGCTCTCGCCAAACATTGCAGCTATCATTTTTTTGCAACTGAAAACTGCTTTTAAAGTAACTGAATGCATATGCCTTACTCTGATCCACAGAAGCCTCTTTCTTAATGATGTGTGTTTCTTGACCCAAATTAGTACACAGCTCCCTCTACTATCTGATCCTGTCATCCACAAATTAACAGACAGTATAGTAGGGAGAAAAAAATATATAGAAAGTTTAAAAAATCATATCCTCTACACTGCACTGCACATACAGCTAATTAGACTAAATCCCACAGACTAAATCGCACCCACCACCACCTTCCACCATGGGGCTCACAACAGCCGACTTCTGCCTGCCTTTCCTCTCACCTCATCTCCCCCAATCCTCCCCCTCCAAACCCGCAGTTGCACTAAAGAATAAAACCTAAGCTCTCTGGCACAGCCTAGAAACTCCAACACTGGGCCCCCACCCAGCTCTGAGGTCTAATTTCTCATGGCTCTCCCTCACCCATACAAACCACCTACTCCAAACTTAACTAGATGACATCCTTATTCACCAGATTTGGCTCAAGTGGTCTAATGATTCCTAAATAAAACGTGCACACAATGAAGTGCTCCTTCTGAGAATAATCAAAACCAACATTGTGACGGAGGCTGCTGGCTATCCTGTGACATTTCGTCTTTATTCTATAGTAATAGAACCACAGCTTTCAGCTGAGCACCTGGTATTGAGAATAAAAATCTTATTCCCAGCCTTCCTTGCAGCCAGGAATGGCCATGAGATGAAGTTCTAGCCAATGGGATCTAAGTGTAAATGGTATTTTCCAAGGGATTCCCTTACAGAGAGAGGCCGAGCTTTCTCTTCCCCCTTTACTCTTTACCCTTCACCCTTCACCCTTCACCCTTCACCCTTCACCCTAACTGGCATGTGGCATGGTAGACATGGGATGTAGCATATGGAAACCTCTTCTCTCCATGTTAACGCATTCAACATTCGAGAAAAAGCAGAGCAGAGGAAGGAAACGGCATCTCTGATGCCATGCGTCATTACGGCAGCCCTGGACTGCTTCCACCCCGGCTGTACGTTTAAACCACGACTATTTGGGGATCTCTTATGATAACCAAACCTATGTTCCAACTATTAATAATTCACATATATAACCACTTCTCAAAACATCTGCAAAAGAAAAGTTTAAAATAAGTTTTAAGCAAGGATTACACTGTGTAGATTCTCCCAAAGTGACTTCTTATTAAAGAATACTCATTGAGCTGGAGTATTTGTGTGCTGTTTGTTTAATGAGTCACACAGTTAATCGTTACATCTCCTGAGATGGAAAGAAAAAGCAACCCAATGATCTGAATCCACCAATATCACCCGGATACATTCAGTGACATTTAGAATGTTTTATTCTAACAAACTTTTTGAACACCACAGTTGGAAGAATACAGACCATTCCAACAGGGCAAGTGCTGGCCCAGCTGCTGGGAGATCAGATCTGCAGACCCAGCCCTGCCGAGGGTAGCAAGTCCTGCTGAGCCTTGCCTTCTGCATCTGTAGATACTAAGGCTGAGGGACTTAGAAGGGGCCAGGGACCAAACCCTACAAACCAAAGAAAGAAGTGGCCCAAAAGTACCAACTCAAAAGTGAAAGCAAACTACAAAGAACAGAAAACGAAAAACCTGAACCCAAAAGAGTTGTCCATCAGCCTGCTTTATAACCACGTGTCTTCGGTTGGCACACAACCCTCTCGTGGAACAAGCCCATGCTTTCCAACAGTGCTCATCAGTGGCCACATCTCCCTCCCTCCAAGGTCACTAGACCCGTGTGTCAAGGAGCATGAAGGGGAAGAATGGCAGTGGCAATGGGGGCAACGGAGTCCCATCTCTTGCTCATTGACAGGCATTACCATTCTTCCAAACAGACCCCAAATTCAAGTTCCTGAACCCAGAGAGCCAGTCCTCACTTTTAGGGGTCTTTTCTGCCATTTCTTTTCCTCTTCCACTGGGCTTAAAGAACACAGAGGTTGTAAAAATGGGATTTCTGCAGGAGGCAGAGGTTGCAGTGAGCCGAGATCACGTCATTGTACTCTAGCCTGGGTGACAAGAGGGAAACGCCATCTCAAAAAAAAAAAAAAGAAAGAAAAATGGGTTTTCTGGTGCCCTTTCTCCTCTCCACCCCATAACACGGGTGAATACATAGTAAGCATGTAGTTAACTGAATATATCTTAAACAAATGTCTGACCTTCTAAGAACCAAGTCACACACACACACAAATCTACAAAGGGGATTAGGCATACATATAATTTTTTGCTTTTTTTGGAGTCAAGATGGGCCTGTGTTCACACTTGGAAGGCCAAATCCTACCCAGTTCGGTCATTTCTCCACTTCAGTTGCTGAACAACTACAGCACTTCCTAAAGGAGCTCTTAAAGGAACCGAGAGACTCACTGGTTCACAGCCTCCAGCATGAGCTACATGAAAGAGACCATGCCAAAGAGTGACTCAAACAAGAAGCCAGGGTGCCCTGTGCACACTTCCTCATCGCAGAGGCATCTGTGAGAGCAGAACCTGGGACTGCTCCCCCTCACTTCCAAAGAACAGGAGGGGCCAGGGGAACTGAATAGAAAAGTATTTTGATCATAACCAGGATATGCTGGCACTATAAGAACCAAAGTCCCTCACCACCGCAAATATGAACCCTTCTAATGCCTGCTCATGTATTCCTGAGCTTCCGTTTCCCCTGGAGATTCCCTCCTACTTTGGGCACGAGATCTCTTCCTCGGTCACAAGGTACCGAGTCTCTCCAGTCCTGGTTCTATCCCTCATCACACAGAAAAGAATCAAGAGTCAAGAGTCCAGCTGCCTCCACATCCTTTTCTTTTTGCTTTCAATTCTGATCATCTCCAGATGGAAGACAGAAACCAGATCCCAAGTGAGGATTCTCTAACACCCTGGTTCCAAAGCTCATCAGTTACAAGTCAATTCCCATAAAATTCCCCATCCCGGGGCACAGTAGATTGTTTTTCCAAAGATGCTACGCCAATGTGGTTCCCATTCCATGTGCATCTCTCTCAGTGTGACTCCGACATTCCATCACTGACAGTGGGCCTCGTTCCCTTCCCTTGAACCTGGGCAGACCTCTGCAACTTCTTTGACCAAGAGAATATGGCAAAAGGGACGCGGCACACCTTCTGAAGCTGGGTCAAACAACACAAATAGCTTCCACCTGATTGGCTCTTGGGACACATGTCTTCAAAGCCCAGAGTCATCATTGAAGAAGTCTGGCAACAACTGCAAAGCACCATGCTAGAGGGATGAGGTGGAGAGACTACACAGGGATGAAGAGAGATGTACAAACAGCCCCATCTGTTCCAGCCTCAAGTTATTCAAAGGTTCCCTGACCAGGCACCAGATATGTGAGGACGAAGCCTGTGAGATGACCCCAGCCCCAGCAACCCTCCAACTATAACCCCATGAGGGACCCTGGGCCAGAACCACCCAGCTGAGCTGCTCCCAAATCCCTGCCCCACCGATACCATGAGCAATAAAAGCAATTATTGCTGTTTGAGGCCACTGTGTTTTGGGATGATTTTCTGTGCAGCCCTAGTGACTGCAACATGGGAACTTGAGTAGACGTGGCTCCTTCTCTCAAGATAGCAATTTACCTCCTCCAGGGTAGATTTAGAACATCTTGTCACTGTTTAATTTCACAACTCTACTTCCTAGTAGAGTACATGGCACCTTTAAAAAAAAAAAAAAAAGAGTTTGATTTGATTTTTTACTTCAGGCTCTTGAGAATTTCACAATACCTCTTTCAAGGTCACTCTTGAGAACCTGCAGCATCTCAAACAGGAGTTGGGAAATCGCCATGGCTAGAAGTGCACGGCCTCCTGTGCTTCCAAAGGGCAGACCTCAGGTGGGGGAACACTGGCAGGGCTGGGCAAGATTTGGGCTTCTCCCCTCCCTCCCTAGCAATCCTGCCCAGACACTACCCTTTCTCAACCACAACAGCCATGCCTACAGAGCAGGCTTCTGAAAAACCAGAATCAGGCACACTTGTCAATAAATTAAAGCAAAACAGCACTGGTGACATTCGTTGAATTCACTGAGAGCTGCTGGAATCCCACAGCTGTGGGCAACAGCAGCAAATGACACAGAAAGGCACATGGATGAGCTGGGGCAAGAGCTGGGAAAGGGAAAGAAGGCATGTCATGGGAGCACAGAGCTTCGATTTCAGAAAACCAAAGGCCTGGCCTTTTAACTGAGTTCGGCTGGAATCTGAGATCACCTGCTCCCCATTTGTAACTGGAAACCTTTCCATAAAGAGCCAATTACTTGACATTGAAGTCCCCGATTTTAAAGGACTTTGAAACCAACACCACATAAGTGCTTGCATAAACAAAATGTCAGCCTGTGATATTCTGGTTCATGTCTTTTCTTTCAAGCACTGCCCCACTCTTCCTATTAGCTGCTGGGTCTTGACAGGACTCTAGGAACTCAGCCCCTGCCCTGTGGAAGGCCTGCCCTCTGCACGCCATGCTGCTCTCAAAGGCCTCCCTCTGGAAACAATCGCTGTGCCCCGGCCAGCCATGTCAGCAACTCAGTGGTTGGGACTGGGGACTGCATCCCTTCTCCTTCTTTCCTCACCAGCAGTGAGCTGGCCCTCAGCAAAGACTAACAGCAAATAAGGCAAAGATTGGCACCTGGCCCACAGGGCTCAGGCTCTCAAAGGCTGTGCGTCCTGCCCATGTGGCAGAATTCTCGCTATTATAGTGGCGCCAGTTTCGCAGGCCCTCAGATTCTAAGCTGACTCTCAGGAGCACAGACGCCCCTGTGGCAGGGAGACCCACCCCTCCCCAACTCCTGGCTCCTGCAGTCTCAGGATCACTCGCTGCTTCTTCCCAACCCATTTCAGACCCAGCCACGGACGCCCTCCTTCTCCTGTCTGACCGCTCTCTCTCCTGCCTGGCTCTCCAGGAACACTGGCCTCCCTGGGTTCAAGCCCGAAACCAACTCCTCTGCACATGGCTGCTACATCATCCTGCAGCCCCCAGGGATGCCACAGCTCTCTGCTCCTTGTTGACAATGCCCCCACCACCCTCTTCTGGGATCTCTTTCGTCCCACCACTGGCTATGAGATGCCACTGTTAACCTCCTCCATGCTCCCCATCCCCCGGAAAGACAGTGTGACGGAGTAGAAAGAACACAGGAACTGGGGCTGACAAGCATGAATATGGGCCACAGCCCCATCCCTGAGGACCCTGACACAGGCTTTAGAGCCACAGCCAACCAGCTGAGTCCAAATCCTAGCTCTACCCACCCCTAGCTGTGTGACTTAGGGCAAGCTCCTCAACCTCTCTGGAACTTGGCTGACTCATCTATAAAATGGGATGATAAAAACAACTCTTATAGGGCTACTGAGAGGATAAACTAAGCTAACAAACGGAAAGTACTCAGAGCCTAGTCTGGCATGGTAAGTGTTCATATCTGTTATCTAGAATTATTATTCATTATGATCATCACCCTCATGTCAGTTACAGTTCATCCACCACCCCTCATCAGACTGAGGCAATGAGAAGATGGGATTTGGATTACAAAAAGTGTCCTATAAATTATAAAATATAAAAAATGTATTCACTACTGCTATTTCTGCCTCAAAACCTCCTAAATTCTCCCAAGGGTTTAGCTTTACTAAAGAGGAACAGAGTGGAGACATTAAATAATAACAAACAAAAATACAGAAAGTTCATGAACTTCTATACCTCTGGACTCTAGAAATTGCTGTGACCACATACGGCATACTATTTACTTCCATTTGAATGTCCCCCAGGCTCTACAATATGAATATGTACAAAACCAAATTTATGTATTTACTGCCTTTGGGTTTTGAGATAGGGTCTCACTCCATTGCGCAGTCTGAAGTGCAGTGGTGAGATCCACTCGAGTGATCCTCTCACTTTAGCCTCCCTAGTAGCTGGAACCACAGGCACGCACCACCAAGCCTGCCTGCCTAATTTTTTTTATTTTATGTAGAGACAGTATCGCAGTCTGTTGCCCAGGCTGGTCTCAGACTCTTGGATCAAAGCGATCCTCCCACCTCAGCCTCCCAAGTTGCTGAATTTATCAGCTCCCTCCCACCCCAAGATAACCCCTAAGCCTGCTCACCATCTATATCCCTTTGGTCCATTAACAGGGTCTTCATCCATCCAGAATGCTGCCAATTAACCCTCTGCCCTGCCGATCCATGAAGTCATCCGAGGTCTGTGAATTCTACCTCCCCATCTACCTTGGACCCAGTCCCAATGCTCCACTCCCACTGCCTGCCCTGCACATCATCTTTGGCCCCCATTACTGGGGACCTCCTAAGGATGTCCCTGCCTCTACTCCCATACCCCCGAGTTCCACTCAGGGCCAGTTTTCCAAGGCGCAACTTTAATCAGGTCATTTCCCTACTTAAAGTCCTCCAAAGCCATCCCATCAACCACAGCTGCAGCACTAAACTTTTGTCTCATAAACCCCATTGTTATCTGATGAATATCATCATGGATCCTCTCCACAGGAAAATGCACACATGCCTAAAGTTTTACATACAAGGCCAGGTGGTACAGGAACACCTGGTGGCCTTCTAATAACCCCAGGACAAGAAGCCCTGATCCACAAGATACAGTTCCATTTCGTGAGCTCACATAAGCGCGTGTTGGTCTGGCTCCAATTTTCCCTCCACTTTCATTTTTGGCTGCCTCCCACCTTATACCCAAGGCTCAGCCACTATGAATGCAGATCTTCCAACACTCCACGTCCTTTCATGAGTTCCCACTCCCTTCAAGGCTACAACCCCTTGAAATGCAGAAAACTGTTCTGTTCATTTTTGTACAGTGCTCCCCAAAGATGTCCATATCCTAATCCCGAGATCCTGTGAATATATTGCCTTATGAGGCAAAAAGGACTTTGCAGGTTTGATTAAGCTAAGGATCCTGAGATGGGGAGATTAGCCCATATTCTCCAGGTGGACCCAACATAATCACGAGGACCTTATAAGGGAAACAGCAAGGTAGGAGAGCGGGAGAAGGAGCTGTGACAATGAAGCAAAAGTTGGAGTGATGTAATTGCTGGATGAGAGAGCCCATGAGCCAAGGAATGCAGGCAGCCTCTAGAAACTGCAAAGGGCAAGAAAGCAGATTCTCCCCAAAGCCTACGGAAAAACACGGTCCCGCCAACACCTTAACTTTAGCCTGCTAAGACTGATCTTGGACCTCTGTCCTCCAGAACTGTCAGATAATAACTTTGTGTTGTTTTAAGCCACTAAGTTTGTAGTCATTTGTCATGGAAGCAACAGGAAACTAATACAAACTACTATACAGAATGAGAATATTGTACATTCTCATTCCATAACTGTTTAGAATTCTGAAACTGTCTGCTGAGCATCCACAAATAGCAGACTGGTTCCACATATTATGGTGCATATGTACGACGAAGCACCTCACAGCTATCAGGAAGAAAAAGGTGGCCATTTGTCTATTCCTCATTTATGTGCACAAACACATACTTTTGTGAAGGGTATAAATTCTCCCATATTCGAGAGTATACTTTCTGTACATAAATCACATCATACGTACACACTGCTCTCTAACCTGCCTCCTGCACTTAACACATCACGTCACAGGTATCACCCCAGCTTTATAAAAAGTATCTCTCAGAACCAACCCATATGCCCATAGATGATAGACTGGACAGGGAAAATGTGGCACATATACACCATGGAACACTACGCAGCCATCAAAAACAATGAGTTTGTGTCCTTTGTAGGGACATTGTTGAACCTGGAAACCATCATTCTCAGCAAACTGACACAAGAACACAAAATCAAACACCGCATGTTCTCACTCATAGGCAGGGGTTGAACAATGAGAACACATGGACACAGGGAGGGGAGCATCACACACTGGGATCTGTCAGGGGTAAATAGGGGAGGGACAGCGGAGGCTGGGGAGTTGGGGAGAGATAGCATAGGAAGAAATGCCAGATATAGGTGATTGCGAGGAAGGCAGCAAACCACATTGCCATGTGTGTACCTATGCAACAATCCTGCATGTTCTTCACATGTACCCCAAAACCTAAAATGCAATAAAATATAAAAAAATAAATAAATAAAAATAAAAAATATCTCTCACTCATCTCTGGAGGACAGGATGTGAACGTTGTCAAAATCAAAACAGAGTCATTAATGCTTAGGAAAAAAACAAAAAACATGACAAATAGAGTCAAAGAAGGCCATGAAGGGAGGGTTCTCATGCTTGTATGCTTAATAAAAACTATCACAAATGACTGCAAAAACTACAACCTTATGCAAAGGCCATCACAACCTTACATTAAAAATACCTCTGCAAGGACATCCACCCAGCAACTGCCCGTCCAGCCTTGGACCAGCACCGCCCTTGTTATTGATCTTTGTAGCCAAAGCTAATTATCTCAAAACAATTATGCAACCCTCCTCATTTTCCTTTAAAAAACCTTTGTCTTCCTTCACCTCCCTGAATATGTTCACGGTTTCCTATGGCAAGTGTATTCCCATTGCAAAGCTCATTTCCAAAGAAATATCTTTTTCATTTAGAGAGCCTCTCTCTGTTTCTTATTTAGGTTGACAGGATTAAGTGTCATTTTTGCTTCTTTTTTTTTTTGAGACGAGTCTTGCTCTGTTGCCCAGGCTAGAGTCCAGTGGTGCAATCTCGGCTCACTGCAACTTCCACCTCTTGGGTTCAAGCAATTCTCCTGCCTCAGCCTCCGGAGTAGCTGGAATTACAGGCATATGCCACCATGCCCAGCTAATTTTTGTATTTTTAGTAGAGATGAGGTTTCACTATATTGGTCAGGCTGGTCTCGAACTCCCGACCTTGCGATCCACCCACCTTGGACTCCCAAAGTGCTGGGATTACAGGTGTGAGCCACCATGCCCAGCCCACTTTTGTTTTTTATGTTCTGATTGAATTTTACAATATGTATTATGGAAAAGAAATGAATACATTTCCATTTGGGAGAAAGATCCATTCTCAGGAAAGTTTCCTGTTAAAATTTCATTTTGATCATTATAGAAGGAAAAAATAACGATCAAATATTAGTAAACTATAATAAAACACTCAGATCGTGCAGTGACTTTTCCTTTTAATAAAAAAATAATCGACAAACGAAAGAAATCTGAACCATGTAGGCATAAAAAGAATTACGTCTGGATTTAAACCTTAGCCACTTGCATCACCTGAGGTTTTTTTCAAAACCTTTGTTTCCACAATTTCCAGTGTGGCTGACCATCTAATTACTAATCTTACTCAGAGATGTTGACAAACTAACACACGGGAACAGCAGTAAGATATGTGGCAGTGATTTCTCAAGGGACCGATATGCTCAGCTCGTAATATGAGAAGGATATGAATAATTCAGATATTTCCTGTCTGAAAAAAATGACTTTCAGATATCTAAGCCTAAATCAGATTGAATAAATTAAAGAAGATGAATAAGAAGTAAAGTGGATCTGTTGCTTAGCTTCACAAGTTACTGCTGCAAATTTCATCCAAAGCTCCCAACAGGCGGCCTCCAGTGAAAGAGCAGCACTAATGAACAAATCCGGTCCCAGGATTTGGGAATCAAATTTTTCTTTCTCCAAAGCAGAAAGACCATGCAAAAGCAATCACTGATGATTAGCGGACTGTCCACAAAGCATAACTCCCCCAAAACAGGAGGCCCTTCAGGTCAGCACCCCCAACCCTAAGTAGACGCATTATAGCCAGATGCTTCCTGGCAGAAGGAATAAGAGCCTAGCAGATTTCACAGTCAGTCCTCCCGACCACCCCACCCTGCATCAAGACAATTCTCCTAAACTCAGCTCTTAATGCAATTGCCTGGAGTAAAGCTGACCTGTAACATAAGGCACAACAGAATGGGGCCAGTGGCATGATGGTCAATGTTCCACCAGCTCTCTGGGAGGAAAAAAGGCCCTGACGTGCAGCATTTGCCAGTTTCTATGGTGTAAATACATTCACCCCATTGCCAATTTCAAGCTACCAACTTGATGTCAACTAGCTTGCAAAATACTGAGAATGTAACCATCAGCTCTTCTGAGCAAGCCCACTCCAGTTCACTGTTGAGCAGCCCTTCATCCTTCCTCAAAAATATAAAAAACAATCTTTGGAGGCCTGAATCTCCACTCATTCCTATGGGTAAAGCATTGTTTCTTGCATGTATGTTTTCTTTAAGGGAGATGCTCTTCCAATGGGTTATATATTGGCCGCATTGTTTAGTACTCCAGTAGAGAGAGATATGCATTTTTCTAACATCTTTACTGGTATATAATTTATACACCATACAAGTCACTGATTTCCAGTGTACAATTCAATGGTTTTTAGTGTATTCGGAACGGCACAACTATCACCACATTTAATTTTAAACATTTTCATCATCCCCACTAAAAAAATTCTTCACTCCTTGGAAGTGACCTCTCACGTTTCCTAAACAGCCCCAGTCCTAGGCAACCATTAATCTACTTTCTGCCTCTATACATTTACCTGTTCTGGATACTTCACATAAACAGAATCAAGACTTCATATACATGGAATCAATATCACACATACATGTCTAAACATCAAAATCTTTGAGATGAGCACACCATAATGCACGAGCACCGTATGGGCCAGCACTAAATGAGAAAATTAACTACCCTCACTATTATCTTGTAGAACCAACGGATAAACCACCATAAATAGGGCAGGAAAAAATACAAGTCTATATTGATGCTTTCTGTCAGCAGCTTTTTTTCTACAGTTCTCTGTAGAAGCCATTTTAACCAGATGCAGCCCACCCGAGAGAGAGATATAAAACACTATGAAAATATCCACATTTCCTGAGTGTAACTTGTGACGCTCCAAATCAAAGCAGGCCAGCTTCCGGCCACGCTGCATTTCTCGCTCCCTTCCGCAGACCTCTTGGCTTTGGCTGTACAGAGAATGATGGCTTTGAAGAGGTTTCAGACCCTCACATTGGGACTGAGGCTGCAGATAAGTGATGCCCGCTGGCCTGCGACATGGAGCTATTTTTAAAGGCGTCTCTGGAGTGTCAGCAACTGATCTTGCCAGACCCCCTCCCTCAGATCCAAATCCCACTCCTTATAAGAGAAAGACTACAGAAAAAAAGCTTATGCAATCCACACACGAAAAGGCATCGGGAAGACAAAAATAAAAGTGCCAGTGGCCTTTTGAATCATAAAGAAACTACTGGCTTTCAATATAGTTTGATTTTTTTTAAAGCCAAGCCATGTATTACTTTCATAAGCAAAAGAAAAAAAGTTAAATTCATCTTGCAGGGAGCAGGGGGAAGGCAGTTTCTGTCTCTGAAAAGTCTTTTTGTAATAAAGTCACCCAAGACCAGCAGAATATAAAAACTGTATCTATAATATGATCATAGCTATATGTTTCTTAAAATGATTAAGATTGTAGGAATGAACAAAAAATATTAAAATGGCTGTCCCTGAGATACAGAAGAGGATTATTTTCCTATTTTTTTCCAAAATGATGTGTTACTTCTATAATATTATTTTGTAGTAATTAACTCTGTAATCTTTATCTTCTTAAATAAATGTGCCTCTGGGTCAACAGTTCCTAATGAAATGGGCAGCAGTTCTTCCAATGTCATTGGATACATAGGACTGAACTAATGAGGCCATGAGTTCTCCACGTGCAGTTTGACAGTATGGAGAGACTCTGGCCAGGAGATACCCCTCCGCCTTCCAGTAAGCCCATCTGCAGCCAAGCACAAAAAATGAGGGCGTGCCAGCGATGCCCCAACGCAACCTGCAGTGCCCGCCTGGTCCTGGTTTCTTTCAGGTCTCAGGAAAGCAGACTGACCCTAGCTAATTGATTCTGCTGCTTCTGCTCCAGAACGTCCATTTTCCTGGACTGCACTGGGCTATTTAAAGTTGCTTTTATCACATCTGCTCCCTTCCTGAGTCCAGCTGCAAACACCCACAGGTAAAGGGAGCCACGGAGCGACTGCAGGAACACCGAGGCTTCACATGCAAGGGGTGCGAGCGCCAGGACAGGGAGGAATCTCACTGTTAAATTCAGGCAGATGGCCATTGAGCCTCAAGGTCAAAGCAGTGGCAGTATGCCCTGTCTCATTCTCAAGCCCGTGGAAGCATGTGAATTTGTTATTCTCATTGGTTGCCTTTTCAGACTTTACGGGTTGCAAATGGACTCAGAAAACAAAAACAGGAAAAGGCTTTCGTCTTTTTGTAAATAAAGTACAATTGTAGGCACTTTCCCAGTTTACATATAAATCCTCCCACTGGAGTGAGGAAAGGACTGTGGCACCTCCATCTCACCAGGCTTTTCCTTCCACACACCCGTTGGGAGAGAGGCTGAAGGTCGGAGCTGAGGCTCTGGAATCTTCAGACCTGGGCTCAAGCCCCATCTCTTCTCCTCACAAGCTGTGTCACCTTGAGGAGTCCTTTCCCATCCCCCAAGTCCACTGGGCTCTAAGTACCAAAAGCAACAGCAGGCCCTGGCAATTCGTATTGTTTTTCCAAGCACAAAGCAGGTGATCAATAAATGTCTGCTGAATAAATTAATCCTTTCAACTTACTGGTTTTTTGTTGCTTTAAAATGAATTTTTATTAAGCTGTTTTGTTCTAACTTCAAGTGGATAAGCTACACCTTAATGAGGCTACGGTATTTGAGGACAGCTATTAATTCAACTGCTGGATGTCAGTCTTTCACCAAGCAGAAAACCTCTTGCAATATTTATCTATGTATATGAAAATAATGGATTCATCCAGAGGTGGCAATCAACATATTTAACAATCAGCAGAGCTCAGGCCCCTGTCAGGCATAAGGCACAGTGTCTGTCCCTGACCTACGGAAGGTTCCAGAGCCCAGGCCAGGTATCAGCCCTTACAGCTTCTGGTTGGTAGGGACATCCAGAGGATCTGGGGTGCGGGGCACAAGGATGGAGGGAGGGGGCTTGGGCAGTGGCTGATTACCAAGTGGTGTCTTAACCACCAGCAGAGCCATGCTGCAGCGCAACCACTGAACGCCGGCCCTGTGGTTCATATGTATGTGTACGTGACTATGCATCTATGTCCAGCCTCGAGTGTTGGTTCCATGACCCTAGGACAAACTCATGCACCTTACATCATGCATCATAATATTAGGAAAGATTTCCTTCCAGGAAAACAAGACTGGGGTTTCAAGTAGGTGACAGATGTGTTATGGCCCCGCCCATGCCACCCACTTCAATCATTTTCACACCAGCCTGGCCCCTGTGAGAATCTACAACTTAGAACAGTTCAGCCGACTGATAGCAGTGAGTGACACAGTGCTATGGGATGGAAGGAAGAGGATTTTGTAAGTAAGCACTTACAAAAAGGTAAGACGCATTCAAGAGCTTCCCAGGAGCTTTTGAAGGCATTTTATTTTCAAAGACATTTTATCATCCCTTACACCTATCCTGGAAAGGACTTAAGATGAGGATAACTAAACCCATTCTACAAATGACCAAAGAGGCGCAGAGAGACTCAGTCTTACACAAGGTAACAAAGCTAGTAAGAGCTGCCCTGCCTAGAAGCATCCCAGACCCTCGTCCCCAGCTCCCACCACCGTGACCCCACAGCTGAATTATGTGGAGGTGACGAGCTCACCCACAAGGTCCCCACCCACCCTGCCCAGATATTCAGCCATGACTTACTTCCTTCTCTAACCACACTGGCTTCCCCGGTAACCCTAATGACTCCACCCTATACCTGCCAGAATAAACTTACTTTAAGGTGCTCTTTAAGTGTTCATTCTAACAAAAATACAAAGGAACCGGGGATACAGAAAGCTCAGAAAATAAAGCAACCTGAGGTTCCATGGCTCTAGGCCAGGTAGCACGGTGCTGGGAAAGTCAGACTGCTGAGGCAAGACCCTGACTGTTCCAGAAGCCTCTTCACTATGCAAACAGCTGCACGAGAAAAGAAGTTTTCCTACATAATGTTTTGGAGCAAAAAAATCTTAAATGAGGCCTTAAGAGAATTTTTAATTGTTTTCTAAATAATTAATTACAATTTTCATGAAATTTTCATTTTAAATAAACATTTATCTTCAAGGGATAGATAAAAGGATTAAATTAAAAGACTAAAATCAAAGAAAGGATTTAACACACAAAGATGAGACCTATAAAAAAGACCTCTTTAAGGAGGCAGTAGTGAGGCAAGATTGCATCACTGTACTCCGGCCTGGGCTACAGAGCTAGACCCTGTCTCAAAACCAAACCAAAGAACTAGCCGTTGAAGTCACTGTCAAAGTTGGCTAAATGTCCACCCCTCACAAATATTTCACTTTCTTATTAACTAAACCATCAAAACCTGTCATTTTCCTCTAGTGTTATATTCCCAAGGGCTCATTACGGACCACACTGATGTTCAAGTTTCTATCAGTTCTTCTGACAGCTACTTTGTATGCTGTGCAGTTACCTACTCGCTGGCCAGGTCAAAGGAGTGGGGACGGCCCCTCATCCCTGCTCAGAGTCACAGAAAGTTTGGAGCAGACAGGATTTATCATGGGGGCACAATAGAGAAAGGATGGACCGTGGCATTAGAGCCAAAGAGGGGTTCAAACCCAGCTCTGCCACATGTCACCTGTGACCAAGGGCAACCTTACTAACCTCTCTATACTTCCATTTCTCTGTAAAGCTATCATGAGAATTACACAAAAGTACATGAATTGCTTAGTTCGCCTGGCACACAGTAAGCGTAAAGATGAGCTTCTCAACCTCTGGAAACTATTGGAATAAAAGTAGTTCAATAGCACACATTTGATAATCCAGGATGGAGCCTCCACTCATCTTTATAACCACTTGGATCAACTGCCTGAGATTCTTGGTCATTTAAGGGTGCCTTAACAGTTACCATCATTTCCCAAGTCATCCTCTTCCCTCCATCTGACATACACTGCCAACTCATAGAAGCCTCTCCTTTCTCCAAATGTCTGACACAGCCACCCAGCAGCACACCCCACTCCACAGGGTCACCATGGCCATCTCTGAGAGGCACATCCGGTCACGCCTCTCTCTAGTCTGACCTCCTTTGGTGACCCTGATGAGTACTGATAGAGCCTCAGCTCCATGCCGGGAAGGCTGGCTCTGCATTACCTGCCCCCTACCCACCTCTCCAGATCAGCCTCACAGCTGCTGCCACACAAACCCCATTCCAGCGCCTGGCCAAGCTGAGCCAACCACCATCAGTTCCTCAGATGCAAAGGCCTTTGAAGGACTCTGCCTTCTTGACCCACAGCACACACATTAAAAATCTCTTTCTCTTCACCCCCGACTCTTTCTCTTTCTCTTTCTGCCCCAACCCACTACACCCCATGTAACCAGGAATAGAAGTCTCCATCTATAAGTCCTACCACTCAGCTTCTATAACTCACATAGGTATCATGCCTTCTCTTAGCAGAGCGTCACCCCCAGGACACGGTATACTCTTGGTTTACAAATCATCCCACACTGCACTCCCCCTGACGACCCGGGTGTCCAGCACATGGCAGCCTCAATCAGGGTATGCGGAATGGACAGATAAACAGGTCACCAACAAGCACCTTCTTCTCTTAGAAACAAACAGCCTGATGCCCGCCTATGGCCAATTTAGTTTTCACATGCCCCAAAGCACCTTCCACATAGGCATATTTCCACAAGTGTACATCTAGGACCTGGATACAAAGGAAACTTCTAAAACAATTGGCTTGGGGGAGGGGGACACACATTACACATGGCAAACAACCTTCAGCAAACCCTGATTTAAGAGATGCCTGCGAACACAAATGCAGAATCTGCAGGCAGTTAACCCAAAGGATGCTACTGAGTCTTTCAGCCTTTCTCAACTGGAATTCCTCATCTGACCCACGGAGCACAGAAAACGACTGCTGTGAGTTTTCTCTATTCTCCCAGGCATGGTGCATGGCTGTTGCTATTCTTCATGCATGGGACCACAGTTCATCCACCTCATACAACACACTTCTCAGGGCATTAGAGCTTAAATCTCTTGCAGAACCCAGGTTGAGAAAGGCTGCGTGAGGGAGATTTTTTTGTACATTTTAATTCACTTTCCCTATCACTTCACAAAGCTGCAACTTCTCTTCTTGTTTGCAGAGAGGCCAAGAACACATAGATCATGCTCAGCTTATTTTGCAAGGTCAAAGCTGTGTCTCAGTCCACTGATCATTTCACGCATCAGCAGCATCCTCGCTAAACTGAGGTGCATGGGGGCCATCCCTTTATATGGAAAGAAAACTAACGAGAAAGTAGGCCCAAGTCTATAGCACCACAGGCTATCAGAGCGAGAAGAGCCTTGGGAGAGTTCTTCATTCTCACATTTACAAACAAACAATTAAAACAAGCTACCATAACACACTTATTAGAATGGCCAGAATCCGAACGCGGACAACACCAAACACTGATGGAAAATCTGGAGCGACAGGAACCCTCATTCATTACTGCTGGGAATGCAAAATGGTGCAGCCACTTTGGAGGACAGTTTGGCAGTTTCTCACTCTTACCAACAATTGTGCTTCTTGGTATCTACCCAAAAGAGTTGAAAATTTATGTCCACACAAAAACCTGCACACAGATATTTATAGCAGCTTCATTCACACTTGCCAAAAACCTGGAAGCAACCAAGATGTCCTTCAGGAGATGAGTGGATAAACTCTGGTACATCCAAGCAGTGGAATATTACTCAGTACCAAAAGGAAATGAGCTAGCAAACCGTAAAAGACATAGAGGAAACTTACACACATACTGCAAAGAAAAAGAAGCCAATCTGAAAAGGCTACATACTGATGATTTCAACTGTATGACATTCTGGAAAAGGCAAAACTATAGAAACAGGTCACCTAAAGGGAGGAAAAGATGAATAGGTGAAAGGTGGGATTTTTAGGAGAGTGAAAATACTCTACATGATACTATAATGGTGGCTACGTCTCATTGTACATTTGTCCAAACCCACAGAATGTACAACACCAAGAGTGAGCCCTAATGTAAATAATGGACTTCAGGTGATAATGATGTGTCTGTGTAGGTTCATGAAGTGTAACAAATGCACCACTCTCGTGCGATCTATTGATAACGGGCGAAGCTACGCGTGTATGGAGGCAGAGTATGTGGAGTATCTCTGCACCTTCCTCTTACATTTGCTGTGAACCTGAAACTGCTATAAAAAAATAAAGTGTTTCATTTAAAGAAAAGAAAAAGAAAACAGAAACCTAAACTAAATTCATAAACCACCAGAACAACTTTTCTGATCATAGAGCAAACAACAGGGGTGGCAATTACAAAACACGAATAACTTGACACTATTACCTATATTTCTGCTTATTAACGGTTCTGCAACTCGACTGATTAAATCTGTAATAAGTCATGCTGATTTCTGGGCATGCTGAATGGCAGTTCCTATTCATTCCTGTGTCTTTAGCACAGCCCCTGGCTCAATAGCAGGTGTTTAGTAGACCCTGGGAGGGAAGGAGGAAGTAGTTTATCAGCTTTTGCTATGAAAACAAATATAGCCAGCAACAGGCAAAGGCGCAATGAGAGCAACTAGAGTGACTTGTTTCTGCAATTCCCTGAACTTGACGTGTCAACACCAAGGTCATCGTTGGGGGAAACACAGAACACTTTTCGCACTGGTGACTATGGACATAATATGCCCTCAATTTATAGAGGTCTCTGAAGAGCACGGTTTAACTTGGTAAATTCAAAGCAGTAAAATGGGCAGCATTTTATCAACAATGACTAATGATAATCACTGCCATTTATTTGTGCGAAAATGACCTAAGCAGTTGCATGTGCTGGGGCCAATACTCATCATATCCCGGAGGTAAGTACTATCATCTTGCTTTACAGATGAGGAAAGCAAGACCTATAACAAGGTTTGATGACTTGTTCAAGGTCACAGAGCAAACAAACAGCTCTTGATCTTTGCCTGATAATACATACCACTTCCCCCATTCTCTTAACAAATGTTGAAGTGAGTACCTTCTATCTGCCAGTAAATGAAAAGATTTAGGCCAGGTGCAGTGGCTCACACCTGTAATCCGAGCACTTCGGAAGGCCAGGCCGGGTGGATCACGAAGTCAGGAGTTTGAGACCAACCTGACCAACATGGTGAAACCCCCATATCTACTAAAAATACAAAATTAGCTGGGTGTGGTGGTGCATGCCTGTAATCCCAGCTACTTGGGAGGCTGAGGCAGGAGAATCACTTGAACCTGGGAGGCAGAGGTTGTGTTGAGCTGAGATTGCAACATTGCACTCCAGCCAGGGCAACGAGAGTAAAACTCTGTCTCAAAAAAAAAAAAAAAAAATTATCAGGCACAAACCTTACCATCGAGAGGCTTCCTTAATGAAGGTTACAGACACACCCAACTACCACCTACAGGCAAAATGAGCCCCAACTAAAACCATAGGCAGCAGTGCTGTGGGGTGGTAATTATTAATAATTCTATGAGCATGCGCGAAGGCTCAGGTGGGGCCTTGAAGGAGCTGAAGTTTCCTCCAAGGCCAAGGACAATGGGAAGAGGCTTTTCTTCTGATGAAACCTCATGAGCATGGGGCACCTCAAGGTCTGAGCTATCAGCTAATGAGGCTGCACTTCAGAAAAGGGAACAAGAATAGGATGGAGCCCCACATCCCCAGTGTTCTGGAAACACAGAGAGATGCCTTAAAAGCAGAATGAATTAGCTCCCAAGAGCAAGGCCTACAAAAAACATGGCACGCCAAGAACATATATTCTCTCCCATCTAACTCTCAAACTTCATGCCCTCACCTTGCTGACGTCATACTAAAATAAAACAGGAACTTCTTCTCCAAACCTTTCCTTGGGTGCTGAGTTGACAAGGTGTTTGACAGAATATGTGTTCTCTCAAGGGTCAAACAGTATTATGTTTAAAGATCCTGGCTGAGTCAGCTTCTGAAGCCACACATTGCATCTTAAAGATGTCTGACCCTTAAAAATAACTGTTTCCAAAATTCCCATTTAATTGCCCTCGGTTTCCACGATAAACCCACCACTCATGATCCTCTTGCTTTGTACAAGTCATCAAAATATCCTAACAGCATATTAATTTCTAATCCAGAAAGAGCTGTGAGTAGGTAGAAAACAAGAAACCAATAATCGGATGGGTAACCTGAAGTCTTTTATCATGAGCAATTTTGGGAGAACAATTTTGCTCTTTGCCAAGACAAGCAATTCAGAATGCTAGAAATACTAAATAATGGAAGTGAATTATTTATGAGTAATAGGCATAATTTAGCATAATGTTACTATGTGAGTTATAAAATAAGGTATTTTCAAGAAAAATCCCTGTCGGGTCCAAGGATAGCCTAATTAGATCTGGAGAACCCCCCACCACAGCTTCCACTTTCCTACCTGTCCCTAACAGCATTGTATGCCATCATTATAAAACTTACAGAAGGAACATGGACGAAAAAACCACAACCAAAATAGGAAAGAATTCTCTGTCTACAAATCAAACATATAATCATCATTAAACCCATTTTCTGAAACGACCATCCCATAGGTTCTTGAGCATGATCACACTCTCCATGACCTAGTTAGGGATGGCAAAACAGGCTTCACCTTCACATTCACTTGTACTTTCTCATGACAAGAAATGGAGATTCCAACCCCAAGTGGCCTAAGCAAAAAGGAAATGTATTGACTCAGGTCACACACACCAAAATATGTCTAGAACAAGACTATCTTCAGCCATAGCTTGATGTAAAGACTCTGTCCGCCTGTATTCCTGTCTATCCTGATCACAGAAATGGCTGCCACCTGTCCTGATGTCATACCTAGAGTCCAGCCAGGAGGAAAGGAGTGGCATCTGGGTCCACCTGTCTCTTTTATCAAAAAAAGGCAAATCTTCCCTGAACCCAGCTGCCCTCCCCATTCCAGCCTGATAAGCCTCTGCTCACATCTCACCTGCCAGAAGTTTTCCTTAGCCACCTGGACTGCAGGAAAGTATGAGGAAGAGAAAAGGTGAAAGCTTTTTAAGAGAACAGTTTATCCAGCCTTCACAGAAGGTAGAGGAAGAGAGAGGAAGCCATGAGTATAGGTTGGGAAGTCTGCCCCCAGGCTCAACCACGCAGCCTAGAGCCTAAAAAGCAATCCGTACATATTAAAGCAGGATGGTGGTGGCTTGCAGGGGCAGATCCCCAGTCAAAAGAAAGAACTGCTAGGTTATGTGACAGCTGATCCATGAGCTGTATTTTCTGTATTATAGACCTGTCAAAAAGCAAGGGGCAACTTGACCAGAGATTAAAAGAAAATTCACCAACTGAAAGTTTTTTAAAGGCAGTGATTGACTTTTGGGCAGAAAAGGAGATAGAATCATAGCATGTTACTCAGCTCATCATGATATAATTTTTATGCAGCAAAAATTATAAATACATTTGATACAAATTTAACTAAAGGCTGTAATACTAAGAAATTTGGAGAAGTAGAAGTGAAAAGCTGTGAAGGATCAGAGATTTTACCCTACTTGCAAGGTAACAAGTTAGTCTGCCAGTTTCATGAATGCTGGCAGAAGACATGAGATTTTTGGGTCAGAGACAAAGGAAGATTTATTACTCACAGCAATAGTAGTAGCCAGAGAATCAACAACATTTCTGCCTTGGTTCCCCATTCCCCTGGCCTTCCAAAGAATTGCAGGTAAAAACTGCAGACACAGTAAATTGTACTACAGGAGAGGAACTCAAGCTTAGAGAAGCTGAATTCTTCACAGTGGGCAATAAGTATGCCTAATCTTTGCTCTGGACGAAAACAGTATCTCTGTCTTCCAAAGCAACAAGCAAACTGCCTTTTGCTCTGGAGGAAGACACTATATCATCCAAGACTATACAAACATCCTTGAAAAAACAGAAACAAAGAGAGTTAGTACCTCTACTTGCAAGATGGCCAGAAATGTGTGAGACCCAGGAAGAAACGTCTCCCAGGAAGGAGGAGAGTAAAAAATCTCCCTGTGCTAAAATAGGTCCACAGAAATGCCAAAACATGATGGCTTTTAGAAATGGGTTGACAAGAAAAAGCACAGATAAAATATTGGAAAGAGTTGCCTCTTGCGTAAGAAGTAGCCATAGGAGGTGGAGAGAAGGAAAAGGACCCACAGGGATCCCGTTTTTGTTATCAACTTTAGCACTGTTTCACTTAAATCGTTGAGTACACACCATGCCAATAAACAAAATCAATCTTAAAATATGTATGGCTTAATAACAATGCACTATGAATGTGTATTCATCTCCATATACAATTTCAACAATGTCATGAGGCTGAACATCAGAAGCCTCTCTAAAAGTGATGCAGTGTGGCTGTGACAGAGTACATTTGGTGAAGGTGGCAAAACTTCTTAAATGGCATTCAACTGTGAAATCCATGATTCAGGTGACAGCTCAGTAAAGTTATTCCAAGTGGAGGTCAATTCTTTATAAATCACATACTGTGACCAACATCCTACTTAGGTACCCTGTACTTTTTCATCAAAAAAGAGATCAGTGGTAAAAGGCAGAACCTAGTTCATCAACCAGTAATGGAATGTTTAACTCTATGCAAAGCACCATGGGAAGACACAAAAAGTATCAAGACAATTTCCAAACCGTGGTTGCCAACAGCACCCACCAACTCTGATTAACAAACAGAAAAGGGATTTACATGCAGAAGAGCTCTGAGTTCAGCTGAATGGAAGACTGGCAAAACAAGCGCAGGAAGGGCGCAGGAGCCAAGGGAGGCCAGATGCTGGAAACACAGCGGAGGGCATGACCAGATCACCCCAATGATGAAGCCACCACCGGCCGCTCAACACCAAGATACCTGACTTCTGGCTGCACAGCAAGCTCCCCACCGCGCACCAGACACTGCTGTCATCTCCAATGTGGAAGGAACCTCAGAAGACACTCCTGCCAGACTCACAACCCCAACTTCTCACTGGTTCTGTTTCAGTTACGTGCCTCGGCCTGAGCTGCAAGCATTTTGAGAAATAAATTTCTTCCAGCCTCCCAGAGCCCTCCTTCCCCTCCCACCGAGACACAAATGGTGGCTGTCTCCAAACTCATGAAAGGGGTTCAAAGTTCAGTCGCCAGAAAATTAATCAAAATGAATGTCACCTTGGTGGGTATACAGAATACACATAAAAAGTCAATAACTGACCTATGACAAATTAGAAATAAAATCTCTGTTCCCTATAAATTTCCTCCTTATACAAATTCCTAGATTCTCTTGGTCCTTCTACAGGTGTATACATTAATCTTCAAAATATTCTTAAACAGAAAAGAGTAATTAGGTAATATATCACTTAGAGTTTGGAAGAGGAAATAATTTTAGTTCTCCCACCACCCAAATCCCTCAGCTGTAACTGTTTCACCACTGGAAGCATTCATAGACACTGCTTTCCACATTTCCTGCAACAGACACTCAGCGGCAATGGAAGAAATGATCTTCCATTTTCATCAAAGTATTAATCCTGTTCTAATATCTTATAATACTAAGCAACAGATTATCTTCCTTTCAGGACTCAGACACGTGTGCACATGCACACACACACACACACACACACACACGCTTTGGAACTATGGTATCCACTAGCCACATGTAGTTATGGAGTACATGAAACGTTAACTAGTCCAGATTGAAATGTGCTACACATGTAAATCACACACTAGATTCCAAAGATTTCACATGAAAAACAGAATGTAAAATATCTCAATAATTCTATTTTGTTATCAAATGTGGGTATAATATTTTGGATATACTGGGATAAATAAGAATATCAGCAAAATTAATTTTATGTTTCATCTTACTCTGTTTGATGGAGTACCTTAATTTTTTTTTTTTTTTTTTTTTAAGATAGAGTCTCACTGTGTCGCCCAGGATGGAGTGCAATGGTGTGAACTCGGGTCACAGCAACCTCTACCTCCCAGGTTCAAGCGATTCTCCAGTCTTAGCCTCCCGAGTAGCTGGGATTATAGGCATGCACCACCACGCCCAGCTAAGTTTCTATTTTTAGTAGAGATGGGGTTTCACCATGTTGGTCAGGTTGGTCTCAATCTCCTGACCTCAGGTGATCCACCTGCTTCGGCCTCCAAAAGTGCTGGGATTGCAGGTGTGAGCCACTGCGCCTGGAGAAAATCTTTAACTACACATGTGAGAAACATTAGTGACTAGAATTATTTTTTGTTTCTATTGGACAGCGCTGGTCTAGAGACTCAGCTCACTTCCTTAAATGACTAGCACTGTGATACCTCCTCCAACTGCCCACTCCTGAGAGGCCTGCCGCCGCTCAAAAGAACCCAGAGGTCCAGAAACTTCCAGCCTGCTCCAGGGATGGGGTTTCCTTGAGGAAAATAAGATGAGAGAAGTGGGGGAAACGTCCACAGTTCATGTTTCCCTAGCACATACAAATGAGTTCAGAGGGAAAGATACAGTTAGAAAAACTAACAGCTTGTGCTTTGTGACCAAATATTATGGCTTCCTAAATTTTGACTGCCAGATGTACCATTAAGTTACTATATTTTAACTTTATTTCAAACAAACACCCAAGCAAATATAGGTCCTCATCAAAAATGTGGTTTCTCCAAAGAACTGCATGCAGAGCCCAAAAGTAAAAGTCAACCTGCCCCTTTGCATTTTTTTTGTTTGTTTCTTTGTTTGTTTTTGGAGACAGAGTCTCACTCTGTCGCCCAGGCTGGAATGCAATGGTGTGGTCTCAGCTCACTGCAAACTCCGCCTCCCAGGTTCAAGCGATTCTCGTGCCTCAGCCCCTGGAATAGCTGGGACTATAGGCATGCACATCACGCCTGGCTAATTTTTGTATTTTTAGTAGAAACAGGGTTTCACCATGTTGGCCAGGCTGGTCTTGAACTCCTGACCTCAAGTGATCCACCCGCCCTGGCCTTCCAAAGTGCTGGGATTAATAGGTGTGAGCTACCGTACCCAGCCCCTTTGCATTTATATACACTGGATAGCCGTCGTTTTATCAAACTTTACCTACATCAGCAATTTTTTTTTTTGAGACAGAGTCTCGCTCTGTTGTCCAGGCTAGAGTACAGTAGCATAATCTCGGCTCACTGCAACCTCCACCTCCTGGGTTCTAGCAATTCTCCTACCTCAGCCTCCCAATTAGCTGGGACTACAGGTGTGAGCCACCACATCTGGCTAATTTTTGTATTTTTAGTAGAGATGAGGTTTCATCATGATGGCTAGGCTGGTCTTGAACTCCTGACCTCATGTGATCCGCCAGCCTCAGCCACCCAAAGTGCTGGGATTATAAGCATGAGCCACCACGCCCAGCCTATATCAGCAATTTATAAAGGAGAAAAGTCACAAATCAAGGTGAAGGATGGATTTAATTAATCACAAGAAAAGCCACTGAATTCTTCAGAGCATTGAGCAAACTATCAAAAAAACCAATCTTTCCCTCTGACACAATTAAGAACTTCATGACTTTGGCTTTCTTTACACAGCTATTCTCAAGGCTGAGTAATTAGACCTTGTGTAATCACAGTTGTGGCCATTCCCACCAGTGTAAAGCCTAATACCAGCAAAATGCAAATACCAATGCAACTGAAATACACTACTAAAGTAAAGACGGGGCCCTGGGTAACGACTCTGAGAGACAACTTCTTCATTCATTTATTCAACAAACCTTGACTACCCATCTACCTGGTCCAGGCAAGCAGTGCCCCAGGGGTGAGTGGCATACAACGGAGGACATCAGGTCCTGCACTCCAGGCACTCACAGTGTGGCTGGTGGGAATGGTAGTCAGCAACAGGGGTTGGGGAGTGAGTGGGCTCTGCCAACCACTGGGGAGAGAGGAGGGCAGTGGTTCATAGTAAAGCAGTGAGAGTGAGAGCCTGAGCAGCGAGCAGCCGACTCTCCCAGAGCAAGACTCTGGGGAGAACAGGGGAGAAATCAAAATGCCTGGTGAGTTCCAAGAACAAGGGGAGCAAAGCCCCCTCTTCATCTCTCTGCTGCTGGCCTTCTGCAGAAAAGAGATCTCAAGTCAGCACCTGTCATTCCGCAAGCAGACCTGCATTCCTGGAGGGCAGCCAAATCACTGAGTCTGCGTAGTCTAGGCACCAAATGTCAAGAAGCCCTTGTGGCTGCACTGAAAGCCCCATTCTCCGATCTGGGTTTCTCAGCCATGAAGCTGATAACTTGCTTTCCCTCTGTTTGACTCCTCTGGTTCTGAACTTGGGAAGAGAAAATGAATGTTATTCATTGTATTTCCAAACAACTCTACTGTAAATACAAACACACATATGTGCATGTACATACACTTGTGCTCACACAGACAAACACATGTGCACGTACACCCTTGTCAGACTACCCTGGGTGCCACCAGGCTTCTCCAACAGACAGCACTATGCTGATGGTCCCTTTCCTTCTCCAATGCTCATGCCCACCTCTTGGCAACCTAGCTTCCTTGCTTACCACTCCGAAAAAATGTTCTCTGCAGGGTCACAAAGTGACCTCCTAAACACCAACTCCAATGAACAGTCTCCACAACCTTGATCCTGACCAGAATGTAACATCGCTGGTCACACCTTCTTGAAGTGTTTATTTGCCTTTCTGTATCCTTGTACAATCCTTGCTCTATACTCTAATTCCTAGAACCTGTGCACATTACCTTAATAAGCAACAAATACGGTTGAGGCGGTGGCTGCGGGTGTCTTTGCAGATGTGATTAATTTTAGAACCTTAGATGCGGTGATGCCCCTGGGTTATCCAGGTAGGCTTTAAATGCCATCACAAGTATCTTCATAGGAGATAGGTAGAGGGAGATTTGACACATGGGGAGAAACAGAGAGAGATTTGAAGATGCCAGCCTTAAAAACTAGAGTAATGTGGCCATGAGCCAAGGAATGCCAGTAGCCACCAAGAACAGAATCAAAGAAAGGATTCTTCTCTAGCACTTCGACAGCAACACAGCCCTGCTGACCCTTCACTTCAGCCCAGTGATACTGAGTTTGGACTTCTGGTCTCCACAACTGTGAGAGAATAGATCTTATTTTAATTTGTTTATTTATATTTTTGAAATGGAGTCTCGCTCTGTCACCCAGGCTGGAGTGCAGTGGTGCAAACTCGGCTCACTGCAACCTCCACCTCCCAGGTTCAAGCAATTCTCCTGCCTCAGCCTCTGAGTAGTTGGGATTACAGGTGTGTGTTACCATGCCTGGCTAATTTTTGTATTTTTAGTAGAGATGGGATTTCACCATGTTGGTCAGGCCAGTCTTAAACTCCTAACCTTGTGATCTGCCCGACTTAAGTGATTAGCCTCCCAAAGTTGTGGGATTACAGGCGTGAGCCACTGCGCCGGCCCAGATCTTATTATTAGAAGCCACCAAGTTTGCAGTAATTTGTTACAACAGCCAGAGAAAATGAATACATTCCCTTCAACTTCTCCGACCTCTATGTCTTCCACTAGTTCCTGATCATCTTCCTACCCCAAGAGAAGTCATTCTCCAAATTCTGTCCTTTGCCCTCTCCCCTCCTATCTTAGTCTGCTTGGGCGCCATAACAAAATACCACAGGCTGGGGGGCTTCAATGCCAGGAATTTATTTCTCACAGTTCCAGAGGCTCGAAGTCCAAGATCCAGGGGCCAGCAGGGTCGGTGTCTGGCGAGGGCTCCCTCTGGGTTGCAGATGGCTGCCTTCTCACTGCGTCCTCAAACGGCTGTTCCACAGTGCAGAGGATGGAGGCAGAGAGGAAGCAAGCCCTCTGGTGTCTCTTCTTATAAGGGCATAATCCATCATGAGGGTCCTGCCCTCATCACCTCACCATCCTCATGACCTCATGTAAACCTAGCCACCCCTCAAAGGCTCCCCCTCCAAATACCATCACACTGTGGGTGAGGGCTTCACATATTTATTTGGCGGGATACAATTCAGTCCAAAGCAGTTCCTCTCTCCTCCTCATAATCCCAGGCTACATCACCCATCCACCACACTGCCTCAGTCACTGCCCTAAAGCAAAACACTCCCAAATCCATCTTTCTTCCGGCACCTCAGTCACACTCCAGTCCCACGTTTCCAACTGATCATCAGCTGTCTCCTTCCCAAAGTACTGCCAGGCCATAACCCGGCATCTGCACACTGAAGACATCTCCAGACCCCTTTGTGCCTCAGCCTCCGCAGTGCCACAGAATGCTCACTTTGTCTCTCATCCCTTATTTCTTTTAGGGATTCCAACATCCCCATCCTCTAGGCTCTGGAACTCTTTACTCTCCCTCTTCATCCAGAAACCTTAAGTATTAGCAGATACTGGTATGGGCCGGGCCTTGCTTAAAGAGTAAGACACTAAAAAAATAAAGTTTAACATTGTTTTAAAACTCCAGCAATTGTAGGTGATCAAAAACTGAAACCTGGCCAGGCGCAGTGGCTCACGCCTCTAATCCCAGCACTTTGGGAGGCCAAGCCAACGGATCACCTGAGGTCAGGAGTTCGAGACCAGCCTGGCCAACATGGTGAAACCCCATCTCTGCTTAAAATAAAAAAAAAATTAGCCAGGCATAGTGGCAAGTGCCTGTAATCCCAGCTACTCAGGAAGCTGAGGTAGAAGAATGGCTTGAGCCCAAGTGGCAGAGGTTGCAGTGAGCTGAGATTGAAATACTGCACTCTAGCCTGGGCAACAAGAGCAAAAACTCCGTCTCAAAAAAAAAAAAAAAAAAAAAAAACCTGTAAACCTAATGCATGATGGAGTTTTAAAACAAATCAACCTTGGGCACTGCTTTAAACAGGACAGCTTTAGGTCCAGGCGAGGTTGGCCAAGAGAGTGGGTTCCCTCCTACACGGAGAACAGCTGAAGAGTCTGGGGATGTTCAGTCTTTGGAAGAGGTGACAACACAGTAAGCTCGCACTGCAGATCTGTCTTGTGGACAACGGAGATTGGTCCCATGGTTGAGAGTACAGGCTCTGAGTCAAGTACAGCAGAGTGTGAATACTCTTATCTCTTATGAGCTTTGGAACTCAGGAAAGCTCCCTAACATTTCTGTCTTAAAATCCCCAACTACAAAGTGGGGATGATAATGTTACCTCAGCACAATGTTGCAAGAATGTAGTGTGATCATATACAGAAAGCGCTTAGCACAGTGCCCAGTATACTGTGTGCTTGCTAAGTGTTGCTAAGAAAATAATGACTACAAAGGAGTAGTTAGAAAAAGGCAAACCATTTAATTAACCATTAAAAAACTCTCTGAAATTTGGACTGGGCAACATAAATTGGGTCTCGCTAAGTTATTAGAATCCCACTACTAGATGTATTCAAACAAAAGCTGAAGAACTAGTAGAATTGACCTAAAGAGGGTAACAAATCTCTAATGATCTGGAAAGAACGGCACTGCCAACACTGGAAAACTAAAGGACTAGTGTCATTAGCATGGTGACTTTATCACTTAAAGGTACTGAGATCGACTTACAACTAAGAACTTATTCTTATTTCACTAGAAATAAATCACATCTGTCCTTGCTTCATACAAAAAAATGACCATCTTTTGTAACGCAAAATGCATTCCCTAAGAATGCTCTCTTTATGGGACATGTACAGTTTAAGCTTCTGCTTTCAGGAGACTGGCAGATCAATTACTCTGTAATAAACATCTATTCAGTTCTGATACCACATCTCCTCATTCTCATTGAAGAATAACCTGGGATTAGATCCAAACTCTCACAAAATGATTATATATACACATTACGCTTTTAAAAATATAGCGGAAAGTTTCCATTTTGAAAATGTACTTTGTCAAGTGAACAAAGATCAATTGACTTCTGAAAATACTACAATGTCTCTAAGTACATTGGAATGCCAGAAATCTCCCTGAGTAAATAAAGGAATAATATAAAAAGTACCCAGGTAAAGAGAAATACAAACTCCATGATTTTCTGGAAAGAAAAAAATGGTGGTGAAAGTTTTTTAATCTCCCTGAATTTCTCCTTAAAAACATCAGAGAAACTAGAATAGCAAAACCAAAAACAAAGCTAATACATTTAGAGAACTAAACGATGGAATGGAGAAAAAAAAATTTTTTTTTTTTTGAGACAGAGTCTTGCTCTGTCACCCAGGCTGGAGTGCAGTGGCGCAATCTCAGCTCACTGTAACCTCCACCTCCCAGGTTCAAGCTCCTGCCTCAGTCTCCCGAGTAGCTGGGATTACAGGTGCCCGCCACCACGTCAGGCTAATTTTTTGTATTTTCAGTAGAGACAGGGTTTCACCATGTTGGTCAGGCTGGTCTCAAACTCCTGACCTCAGGTGATCCACCCATCTTGACTTCCCAAAGTGTTGGGGTTACAGGCGTGAGCCTTCGCACAGCTGAATTTTTAATCAAAAAGAAATGAAAAATAAAAATGATGTGAAAAAAACAGTTGACATAAATGACAAGCAAAAAACAGTCAGCATCCATACATTATAAATCCCTGAGGAATTAAATCAAAGCAATAGAATGGAACAAATACTCTAAACTGTAGTTCAAGAAAACTTTCCTGAACTAGAAAGACATGAAATTACCTTTTATCTGAAAAAAGTTGACCTAGAATAGCTACCACCAAGTTTGGCCAAACTCTTGGATCTTAAAAAAGGAGTAATTATTTGGGCATCCAACAAAAGGAACAAGTCAATTTTAAGAGAAAGGAAAATAAGATTGTCATAAAACATTTACAGTAATGCTTTATGTCATAATATAATGAAGTAATATATTTAAGATATTTGGGAAAGAAAATGTGAGTCAAGAATTTTATATTCAGCCAAAATTCAAGTACAAAAGCCACAGGGGAAAAATATTATAAACATGAAAGAGCTCAGTAAATATTGTTCCAATGAACTTTTCCTGAAGAATCTAGTGGAGAAAGGGCTGAAATGAAGCATGAACCTAAAGACTGGCAGGGACTACTTAAAAATATTGGCCGGGCATGGCTCAGGCCTGTAATCCCAGCACTTTGGGAGGCCAAGGCGGGTGGATCACCTGAGGTCAGGAGTTCGAGACCAGTCTGGCCAACATGATGAAACCCTGTCTCTACCAAAAATACAAAAAATTAGCCAGGTGTGATGGTGTGTGCCTGTAATTCCAGCTATTTGGGAGGCTGAGGCAGGAGAATTGCATGAACCTGGGAGGAGGGGGTTGCAGTGAGCTGAAATTGGGCCACTGCACTCTAGCCTGGGTGACAGAACAAGACTCTGTCTCAAAAAAAAAAAAAAAAGAATGAAAATCAGTGGAGGTGGCAATAAAGAGTATCATAGAAAGGCACAGACACAACGGTCACTATTCCTCTGAACTTACCTTATTCAGCTTCTTGCTTTGTTGTCTCACCTGAGTTCATTCTATAAGGTTTCAAGCATAAAATGAGCTACAGAATAATTTTTTTAAAACCTGTCTCCTCAGTTTTGACACATCTAACATGTTAGCATATTTGCGATAAAGTTATGTCTGAAGTTTTCTGCATATCCTTCATTGATTCCTGTCTTTGTCCATCCCAAGATATCCACTGTCCTGAGACTAGTTCATTATTCCTATGCTTGTTGTTATATTCTACCCATGTATCCACAGGCAACATAGTGTGTTATTTAAGATTATAAAAAGTAGAGTTTTACACTTGTTTTATCCTTTCAGATTCATCCATGTTGCTAGTTCTACTTCTGCAGTTCTCAGTGAGGCAGTAGTCCACCCTGGGGGGCATGCTGGGAACTTGTCACTGGTTGTCACAATTTTGAACTTGTGAGATCATGGTATTTAGCAGGTGAGAGGGAGCCAGGGATCTTAATATCCTGAAGTGTTCAAAGCAGTTATGCACAATGAAGACTTCTCTCACATCCAATAAGACTTTCGGATAACTCAAATGATACTCATTTAGGTGAAAAGTTATCTGTGCCTAGAACTCTACTCTATTTTACCTACCCAGGAGAGTTTGTTTCATTTTCTTTTGCATAGCTTTAAATATACACTGATTTTTCCAGGACTGTAACTACCACGATAAATCAAGAGAAGAGTCTGGTTTTATTCAGACCTTTACAAAGAGTTACAAAACCACTTCAAACAATGAGGTCACCAATGGCAACTCTATTCAACATATTCAAAATACAATACAAACACTTGTATTCATCTGTTCTTGGAGATGCTACATTTGTGATGATTCTACATATGCATACCAATATATATGTTTACCCCTTATTTCAAAATGTGCTACAAAGGAAAATGTCACCAATACAGTATGACTCTTTTCTTACCTCTCTTAGATCCAAATTTATTCATTATATGCAGTTGTAAGCCACTAACTACTTAGTTGTATCTAATATCATCATATAAATCATTTATACATTTAACTATATACAATGCTTTTCAAAATTACCTTCCTCTTATTTCTCCTTTACTTTACATTTAGGATATAATACTATTTTTTTAATGGTGTGTATAAATAGAAGTTCATTTTAAGATACTAAAATAGGTATGATAAAATATTGGTGGCCGGGCACAGTGGCTCACTATAATCCCGGCACTTTAAGGCCAAGGCAGGTGGATCCCTTGAGCTCAGGAGTCCGCAATCAGTCTGGGCAACGTGCAAAATCCTGTCTCGACAAAAAACACAAAAAATTAGCCGGGCGTGGTGGCATGCACCTGTAGTTCCAGCTACCTGGAAGGCTGAAGTGGGAGGATCTTTTGGGTCCCGGAGGTTGAGGCTGCAGTGAGCTGTGACAGCACCACTGCTCTCCAGCCTGGGAGACAGAGCGAGACCCTCTCTCAAAAACAAAAACAAAAACTATAAATATTATTTACAAAAAGGGCCCACTGGATCTCACAAAGCTGAAAAATGTTGTAAAATATAGATCCATTGTATGAAGACACTTCAAAATGTCTAACAAATATTGTTAATGAACATCTGTCTCCCTCCTAGGTTTTGGTGGGGGATTTTTGTTTGTGTTTCTCTTTGTTGTTGTTGTTCTTGTTTTTATGTCTTTATTTTTTTTTATTTATTTTTAAAATTTATTTATTATACTTTAAGTTCTGGTGTACATGTGCAGAACGTGCAGGTTTGTTAGATACATATATACGTGCCATGGTGGTTTGCTACACCCATCAGCCCGTCACCTACATTAGGTATTTTTCCTAATGCTGTCCCTCCCCTAGCCCCACACCCCCTGCTAGCCCTCCCCTAGCCAACCACCCCCCCACCGACAGGCCCCGGTATGTGATTTTCCCTCCTTAAATACTTCTGAGTTACATGCTTTGTAAATAGCTTTTCCCAGTCAGTGACTTACCTTTTATCATTTTATATAGTGTTTTCTATGCACACAGTTCTTAGCCTGCTTGAAGTTAAATTTTTTGGAGTTTTTCTTCGTGGTTTGTGCTTTCTGCGTCTTAAATGTAAAAGCCTTTCTTTTACTTCCAGGTCATATGGACAGTCTCATATTATTGCTTAAAAGTTTTAAATTCTTGCTTTTCAGGTTTAGTTTCTTAAATCACATGGAATTTATATTTGTATATGTGGGAGTTACAAACTTATTTTAGTTTTTCCATATAGACAGCCAATTGTGCTGGTATCATTATTTTCCTCCCTGATGTGTGATGCTACCTCTCTTACATATCCAATTTCCATATATGTGGTTACTATTTCTGGATTCCTTATTCAACTTTCTTGGTCTATTTGTCCCTAAAAATATCACAATCTCAACTGCCCTAGTTTTAGAAGTTTTGAGAAATATATGCGCCTTGTCTTTGAAAATTATCTTGACTATTCTTAGCCCTTTATTCCTCCATATACATTTTAGAGCTTACCAACTTCACTGGAAAAAAACCTATTGGAATTCTTAGTGAAGCTGCGAGTATTAGGGTTAATATAAGGAAAAATGACATCCTTTTTAGATTGTCTTCCCAATTCTGAACATGAGATTTCTCTCCATTCGGATCTTATTTTATGCATTTTAATAGCATTTTATAATTTTCTTCATGAAGGAATTATAGTTATATTAATTTTTTGGTTTGTTGCTATGAGACATGATATCATTGTGAAAATTTTAAATGTATTGCTGCATGGCTATTATATAAGAACACATTTGATTTTAGTATATTTAACTTCTACCCATCCCCAACAACTTTGTTGGAATTTCTTACTTCTAATAGTGTCTGCAGAATCCCTTGGCTTTTCTTGTCTTTTCTTTTATTTTTTTGAGACGTTGTGTCATTCTCGTGGCCCAGGTTGGAGTGCAATGGCATGATCTCGGCTCACTCACTGCAACCTCCGCCTCCGGGGTTCAAGCGATTCTTCTGCCTCAGCCACCTGAGTAGCTGGGATTACAAGCACTCACCACCACACCCAGTTAATTATTGTATTTTTAGTAGAGACAGGGTTTCGCCATGTTGGCCAGGCTTGTCTCGAACTCCTGACCTCAGGTGATCCACCCACCTCAGCCTCCCAAAGTGCTGGGATTACAGGCATGAGGCACCGTGCCTCGCTTCCCTTAGCTTCTCTATGTAGAGCAGACTATAATATCCACAAGTAATAATGGTTACTTTTTTCCTCCCCAATCCATCTACAGTACCTTTCTTTCTTTTTCTTGCCCTACTACACTGGCTAGGACATCATGTATAATACTGAGGAGAAGTGGTAACAGCAGACATCCTTATCTTCATTCTAGATTTTAAAGGGTTGAGTCTAATTTACCAGTTATAACTGACGTTTTACGTTAAATAACCTTTATCAGCAATTCCCATCCTAGTTTGCTCAAAGTTTCTATCTTGCCTTGAATTTTTTCAAATGCTTTTTATATATCTATTAAGAGACACTATAGGTTTTGTCTCAATTTTTTTTTTTTTTTTTTTTTGAGATGGAGTTTTGCTCTTGTCACCCAGGCTAAAGTGCAGTGGGGTGAGATTTCGGCTCACTGCAACCTCCGCCTCCTGGGTTCAAGTGAGTCTTCTGCCTCAGCCTTCCAAGTAGCTGGAATTACAGGCACCTGCCACCATGCCTGGCTAATTTTTGTTTTTTTAGACGGAGTCTTGCTCTGTTGCCAGGCTGGAGTGCAGCACAATCTCAGCTCACTGCAACCTCCACCTCCTGGGTTCAAGTGATTCCCCTGCCTCAGCTTCCCAAGTAGCTGGGACTACAGGCATGCGTCACCATGCCCAGCTAACTTTTTTTGTATTTTTTAGCAGATATGGGGTTTCACCATGTTGGCCAGGATGGTATCAATCTCCTGACCTTGTGATCCACCTGCCTTGGCCTACCAAAATGCTTGAATCACAGGTGTGAGACACTGCACCCAGCCTAATTTTTGTATTTTTAGTAGAGACGGAGTTTCACCATGTTGGCCAGGTCTCAAATTCCTGACTTTCTGTGAACATGGTAAATTACATAATAAACATTCTGATTATACCATCCTACATTCCAAAAATAAATACATGTGGCGAGCATGTTCATTTATTTATTTATTTTTATATAAACACAAAGTGATTTAGTTTGCTAATATCTTATTAAAGACTTTTTGTATCTATATTCATGAGTGATACTGACCTATAAATTCTCTATTGCCTTTAATTAAGGTATCACAGTAGTAGTAGTCTCAAAATGATATAGGAAGCTTTCCTTCTTTTTCTGTAGAATGGAGTACAAGAGATTGGAATTATCTGATCCTTGAACATTCGTAAAAGCACCCACAAAGCCACTGTTGGCCTAGATCAGAGTTTCTCAACCATGGGCACCACTGACATTTTCGGCCAAATAATTCTTTCCTGAGAGGGGCTGTCCTCTGTGCTGTAGAAGATTTAACAGCATTCTTGCCGTTCACCCAGTAGATACCAGTAGCACTTCCATTCCCAGTTGTGACAAACTAAAGTGTCTCTTAACACTGCCAGATGTCTTCAGGGAAGGGAGGGGGTGCAAAATCACCTCTGATTGTGAACTACTATCTTGGTTTAACATCTTGAATGGTCATAGACCATTCAGGTATTTTTTTCCCTTGAGCCATTGATGGCAAGTTATTCTAGTAAACTACACATTTCATCTAAGTCTTCAATTTTATGGGCATACAACTGTAAATAATAGTCTTGTTGCCTCAATTTTCTCATATCACCAATTACACTCCTTATTTCATTTCTAATTCCCTTTCACTCATTTCTTTTCTAATTCGTCTTATCAGAGGTAAGCCCATTGTATGAGTCTTAAACAACCTTTAGTTTTGTTGATTTCTCATATCTTTTTCTCTTTCATTTATTTGTATTCTCCAATGTCTTGTTTCCTTCTTGTTTTTTCTGTTTCTTATCCTCTCGTTTTGAACAGTTGTGGTCATCAATTTTCAATTTCTCATTGTAAGCTTTAAATATTATTTAATATTTAATATAAATTTTATTTTTGAACTACTCAGAAATGTGTTGCTTAATTTCCCAACATATATTATGATATATAGAGGTATTTTAGCTAGATCTGATTTCAAATTAGTATTGCACTGTGGTCAGACAGCATTGTAAAATACACATTCTGAGGAACGTGATGAGACTTCTTTTGCATATGATGGAAGTAGTCACCTTTTACAAATATTTCATGACGTAGAAACTTCCTTGTTGGATGCATGGCTCCACAATGATCCACTGGATCAGTGTTCTTGAAACTAAAGGGTTACAACTCACTAGTAAGGCCTAAAATAAATTTGCTAGGATGTGACCAGCACTTTTTTTAAGGAAAAAGAACAGAAATTATCAAAGGCATTTTTTTAACCTTTTAACAACTCTGAAATCAAGTATTAATAGCTCACAGAATGAAGAGCATAACACAGTTCAACAGCAGCATTTTTAAATTTTCTAGTATAAAAAATCATCTACATATAATCAAAAGTGTTGCAGAGTGGCTGGGCACCATGGCTCAGGCCTGTAATCCCAGTACTTTGGGAGGCCAAGGCAGGCAGATCACTTGAGGTCAGGAGTTCAAGATCAGCCTGGCCAACATGGCAGAACACTGTCTCTACTAAAAATACAGAAAGTTAGCCGGGCATGGTGGTACACGCCTGCAGTCCAGCTACTTAGGAGGCTGAGGCAGGAGAATGGCTTGAACCCGAGAGGCAGATGTTGCACTTTACCAAGACTGTGCCACTGCACTCCAGCCTGGGCAATAGAGCAAGACTCAATCCAAAAAAAAAAGAAGTGTTGTAGATATGATGACACAGAGTATATATACACTCTATATATTCTAAATTTATATATTCTAAGTCACATACGCATTCTGTTATGGATAGCAGTCAAAAGTGAAAAACACTGAATTGCACAAGTCAAATCTTCAATATTTTCATTAATTTTTTTTTCATTTTATCTATCATCAACTAGTAAAAGAGGTGCATTAAAGTCTACCATTGTAATTATGATATGTCTGTTTCTAACTATAATCCCATCAGTTTTTGCTGGAGTGCTTTGGGATTTTGTTGTTTGGCATATACAAATTCACAAATGTTTTATCTTCTGGGTGTGTTGAACCTTTTGTTACATGATAAATACCCTTTATGCCTAATAATGCTTTTTGTTTTCAAATCTATTTTCACTGAGCAGTATAGCTACAACAACTTTAATTTGTTAGTATTTGCCACATATATCTTCTTCTATCCTTACATTTAAGGTATTCTGTGATCTTATATTTTAAAATTTGTCTTCTATTAACAGCATACAGCTTGATTTTTTTTTTAAAGCAATCTATCTCTGACTTTTACCTGATGGATTAATTCATTTATACTTTTGGTGATTTCTGAAACATCTGGATTTGTTTCTACATTTTATTTTGTACTTCCTGTGCTGTTTGTCTGTATCACGTATTTCACTTCTGCCGCCTACTGAATGAGGTAAGTTTCCTAATTCTTTTTTTCATCTAATGATTTGAAAGGTACTTGCCCCATCCCTCCCATCAACTCCAAAACAGTTTCAGACACTGCTAAAAACACTATTTTCTATTTCCTCTCTTCTCTGCTTTTGGAATTCTTATTTATTTATATTGGAGTTTATCCTATCTTCTGTGTTTTTTAGTAAACATGTATGCGAAGAATCCCTGTTCTACATTCTAGGTAAGCTCTTCTGATGTACAGCTTGATTCTCTAGTTATTCCTCACTGGTTTCTGATTCACATACTATATTTTCATTACAAATTGTTCTTCTGACACTTCCAGGGAAATATAGCAGGATGGTTACTTGTGTAATTTTGCTTCCTCTAAAAACCTCACTAAACTAAGAATAGAGGCATGTTTTTAAAAAGACAAACCCAGCGGGGCATAGTGGCTCATGCCTGTAATTCCAGCACTTTGGGAGGCTGAACCTGAGGTCAGGAGTTCGAGACTAGTCTGGCCAACACAGTAAAACCCCATCTCTAATAAAAATACAAAAATTAGCCAAGCATGATGTCCAGTGCCTGTAATCTCAGCTACTTCAGAGGCTGAGGCAGGAAAACTGTTTGAACCCAAGAGGCAGAGATTGCAGTGAGCCAAGATCATACGACTGCACTCCAGCCTAGGCGACAAGAGCGAAACTCTGTCTCACAAATAAATTAACTAATTAATGAAATAAATAAAAGACAAATCCATTAGTAAAAAACAAAAACAAAAAAACGAACGAGACTCCTCCAGGAAACTAGATGAATGCAGATGCATGGTGCACAGGGACAATCCACATGGTCTAACTGGCAGCTGGAAGCACAGATCTGGAGCTCAGATGATGTACAGAGACACTCCACATGTTGTTTTGGTATCCAAAGTAAATTCAAGACAAATTAAAAAGTTAAATATAAAAAGTAAAACCATAAACATTAGAAAGAAATGAAAGTGAATTTTATAAAAAAGAAAATGGAAAAGGCAACAAAAACAATTTTTAGAAGCTAGAAAGCATATGGGCAAGTGGTCATTGATTTAACAGACTCCAGAAAGCAAACTCCTAACACAGCAGTGTGAAAGCAAAAAGGCAACCCAATTTACACCTCAGGACACCCAATAAAACAGAAATTGGTAGCACAGTATAATAAAGAGAAGATGCAATAGAGAAGTTTGCTCAAAGCCTGTGTAAAAAGCAGTCCTCCAGAATCCGTCCCCAGCTCTGCCCAGAAGGGCAATACCCACTCACTCCAACAATCCTATAGGATTATTGGAAGATTTTTCTCTAGAGAAAGTGCAACAGTCTCTTCTTTGAGGAATACCAGACTCAGGCAAAGATGGGGGAACCAAACTCAAAGTAGCTGACCCAGTAAAGAATTTTAGGCCGGGCACAGTGTCTAGTGCCTTTAATCTCAGCATTTTAATCCCAGAACAGGCTAAGGTGGGTGGATCACTTGAGATCAAGAGTTCAGGAGTTCAAGACCAGCCTGGCCAACATGGTGAAACCCCATCTCTACTAAAAATATAAAAATTAGCCGGGCGTGGTGACACATGCCTGTAATTCCAGCTCCTTGAGAGGCTGGGGCAGGAGACTTGTTTGAAACCAGGAGGCAGAGGGAAGTTTTAGATAGCCAAGATCATGCCACTGCACTCCAGCCTGGGGGACAAGAGCAAAATTTCACCTCAAAAAAAAAAAAAAAAAGAATTTCAAACAGAAAACTGGTATCTCCATCCTCAGGCCCAACTCAGCTCCCAAAATTCAGGCAGTGAGGAGTTAACCTTCAAAGCAGAGGCTCAGAGTAGCCATCTTAGGGAAGCCTGGGCAGCCCAAAAGGAAGGATCAGAAGGTGTCAAACTGGAATCCACCGACAAAACAGTCCAATCATGTCACCCTACTGTGAACACCGCCCACAAGCTCGGAGCTCAGGCCAGCCTTTTAATGACCTATTTTGAACAAGAGCAGAGTATCTAAGACCACACTCATAAGATGAATGATAAATCCAAAGCAACAGGAGAAAGAAGTACCTTGGAGGAAGACAATGCGAGAAATGAAAAAGTATTTTTTAACCATCACAAATAGTTTCAGAAAGATAACGACTATTAAAAAGCTCCACGGTGGGGAGCAGTGGCTCACACCTGTCATCCCAGCACTTTGTGAGGGTGAGATGGGCAGAATGTTTGAGGCCAGGAGTTCAAGACGAGCCTGGGTGAAATCCCATCTCTACAGAAAAAAATCCCAAAATTAGCCAGGCAAGGTGGCATGCCCCTGTATTCTCTGCTACTTGGGAGGCTGAAGTGGGAGGCTCACCTGAGCCTGGAAGGTCGAGGCTGTAGTGAGCTGTGATTGCATCACTGAACTCCAGCCTGAGTGCCAGAAAGAGACCCTGTTAAAAAAAAAAAAAAGGAGGGATCCAAGATGGCCAATTAGGAGCAGCTGAGGAATGCAGCTCCCAGTGAAAGCATGGAGGGTGAGTGGACACCACATTTCCAGACGGATTTTTATTGCCCACAGACCAGGACATTCCCAGACGGAGGAGCCCCACGGGTCGCCAGCACGGCTGTTTTGGCCAGCACTGCTGTTTTGCCGGCGCCCCTGTGTGGTGGTTCCCTGTACAAAATACATGGGTCTGGGCACCGTTTTAGCTGGCGATTGGAGCTCCAGGAAGGCAGAGCTGCCCATTCATCTGATTAAAAAGGTGACTGAAACAGGGAGCCAGGCCAGCAGATTCCCGGGCAAAAAAGTGCCATGAATCTCAGTGCCGCTGTTTCAGCCAGTGCAGTGGGTTGCCACATGGGAAATCACACAGATCCCGGTGCATTTTCAACAGGCGACTGGAACACCTGGGAGACAGTCGACCGTTCAACTTAAAAAAAAAAAAAAAGGGGCTCTGAGGCAGGGAGCCAGGTGATCAGGCTCAGCTGGTCTCACCCCCACAAAAAAACAGCAATTGGAAATGCTCTGGATTGAGTTTCACAGCATGCACAGCTGAACCCGGGATGGTCCAGCTCTGTGGGGGAGGGGCGTCTGCCATTACCGAGGCAGTCCACCACTACAGAGGTAGTTTGCCATTGCTGAGGCAGCCTGCCATTGCCGAGGCAGCCCACCATTACAGAGAGAGTCAGCCATTATAGAGGTGGGCCGCCATTGCCGAGGCAGTTCTAACTACACCCATATACACAGGACTTCAGGGAAGTTCACACGGCAGCTGGGCGGAGCCTACAGCAGCTCAGCAAAGCCTCTGCAGGCAGACAGTGACTAGGCTGCCTCCTTGCTGGGCAGGGCAGCCCTGAAAAAAGGCAGCAGCACGACAGAAACTCATAAATAAAGCCCTAACTTCCCGGGACAGAACACCTGGGAAAAAAAAAAGTGGGGGGTTATGAGTTCTGATGCAGCAGGCTTAAACGTACCTGCCCAGCAGCTCTGAATGAATAACGGAGCTTACAGCTCAGCACTTGAGCTCCTATAAAGGACAGACTGTCTCTTCAATATATGACCCCCATATATCCAAAGAGTCACCTCATAAAGGAGAGCTCAGACTGACATCAAGTGGGTATCCTCCTGGGACAAAGAAAGCAGAAAAAACTGGCAGCAGCCCTTACTTTTCTGCAGCTGCTGCAGGTGATCCCCAGGCAAGCAGGGCCTGGAGTGGACCTCAGCAGTCCTATAGCAGAGGGGCCTGAATGTTAGAAGGAAAACTAAGAAACAGAAAGAAATAACTTCATCATCAACAAACTGGATGTCCACTCAGAGACCCAATCTGAAA